>JAUYWI010097808.1:0-11758 GCA_034780595.1 Parotoplana pacifica | reverse complement strand
TAATGCTATAGAAAGCTCATAAAAATAATCGAATCTAAAACCTTAAATCGGCAAAAACTTTCTGCGCGACACTATACGAATACATATTGTTTTATCTGCTTGGATGGGAAGAATGACTTACGTTGGAATTGTTGAGAGAGACAACTACAGTAAAGGTACACAAAACGTTCCAAATGGGAGAACCAACCTAGAAAAAAGTAAACAATTCGAAGATCAATCCTACATTTGTATTATATGTATTAAGGTCCAAAAATAGCGATCTATTTATAAATCGGATAAAAGCACAATTCTTTGCGGGCAAGCTATTATTTAATGTTGTGTTTCATTTGGCTAGGCATTCCAAAAATATTGATGTCTTTTACCTTTCATAGCTTTCGGCTAAATAGTGCAAAAAATGTACCTATAGATTAATACCATGATCAATAAGCAGCCCTTCCTAGTCTCTCCGTGAACTGATATTAATTCCTTATTCAGAGCGGTAATTGTCAGTAGCTGATTTATATTACCCACAATTCCTTATGATTTCAGGATTGAAGCCATTTTTGAATTCCCCTCCTTTGATAAAATCTTATAGAGTTGTCAATGCTGATCGCGATGTAGTTCAAGAACCAGTAAAATTAGTAGCTCGTAGGCCACCTCACTACCAAGGATATCAGAATTATTTGAAGAAGTTGGTTAACCTGTAGATATTACGGGTAGATATTTCCACAAAGAATTCAGCCAAGTTGGTCGAATACATTAGATAAATACCTGGTAACTGGGCAATTCAGTCGACTATATGTGTTATTAAAATTCGTGTTATCTAAAATTACCAACAGTAGATTTTTTCTAGAAATATATTACTTCGAATTCGATCGTCTTTAGAAGTAAATTAGGTCCTCCATGATTACTTTAGTTAGACTATTCAAATTTTCATCATATTTCTAGTAGGATTTCTTTTTTCCAGCAAATGTAATAACACCAATCTGTAAAACATAGTGAAATAGCTGCGGATATAGGTACAACCCTTTTTAAAAGTATCCATAACAGTATAAAAAAAGTGAATAAAAGTCAGTAAAATATTGTTTCCAAACGAATTCCATATTTTTTCTGGATCAATATTTTTTAATGAAATTTTCTTCATTGTTTAGGCAGGATGGCAAGGCAAAATATTAGAAAATTTCATTAAAAAATATTGATCCGGAAAAAATGTTGAATTCGTTTGGAAACAATATTTTGCTGACTTTTATTCACTTTTTTATACTGTTACGGTTACTTTTGAAAGCGGTTGTATAAAGAGCCACCTACTCATGATTACTATATTGGTTAATGAGTTCCAGAATGTCAACACTATTAGGGCAACATCAACTATTGGGGGGTAACGATTATTTAGAAAACTGTGAGTCATTTTTTTTATATTTAGTAATACAGAAAATAATACAGATATGGATAGGTACTTTATATATATATATACTTACATACTTTAAAATGATATTATAATACTTTATAAATAGCTATAGATATTCCACAATAATCAATATTCATTTGAACCAATAAAATAATTTACATTTTTTTAAATTTGATAATAAAATCTTTAAATATCAATATCAGCATATTCCTACTTAATTTTAAACTTGGACTTGTGCTGGTTGTATTTCTGTAGCTAATGAATGATCTTACTTCATAATCTTGTTTTATTTATTTATGAGTAGGTGCTGTTATTGTTTCAACTTTGGCATAGCTAAGTTAAGCGACAAGTTTTTATTTGGTGCAACAACTGTTATATCCGTAGTTCAGAAGAAAATTGTTATGTAAAATACTAAGCTCATTAAAATACATTAAATTATCTATAATAAAGCATATAACTACTGAAGCCGAAAATACTTCTAAATACATAAATATTAAAATATCTTTTATTGTTGATACCACTTTAGAAATGGATATATACAATATGATACGATAAAAATAAGAATACATAGATTGCTTCTTATGGAACATACTCGTAATAAAATATGTAGAGTATACATATATATTTACTGAGTGTTTATAAATGTGAATCCTGTAGTTGGTTTGTTCAACCGGCCTACATAAAACCAGTTGATTTTATTTGCAAATTTATTTTAATGTAGTACGAAATCACTTCATTTCATATTAAATTATAGAAAATAAGCCAAGGTTATACTTCGATTTCCAGATAAAAATTATTAAAATGAAAGTGGTAAAATAAAAAGACTAGACTTAGATAACTTTATCATTATATCAATCAAACGATATACAATTTCTTTGTTTCTGTTACTAGAGAAATTACATAATTATATAAACCAATTTTTGTAAGTTTGGAATCTTACTAAAATTAGCTAACTAATATCAATATGGTTTCACAATATTTCTTTTATTGAAAGTAGTACCCGTTTTCAATTAAACATGGTAGTTGAGGTTTGAAACGTTGGTGAAGTAGGTTTTGATGATTTTAATGATGATGGTTCAGTCTTACTAGCTTTGGTGTTTTTTTGTAAAGATGTATTTGAAATCTCGTATATACTAGTTGAGGTTTGTGATGTTGGGTTTAATGATTTTAATGGTGCTAGTTTAGTTTTACTAGTTTTGGTGATTTTTCGTAAAGATGTATCTGAAATATCGTATATATTGAGTGTAAAGTCTGACATACGGTACAATTTTTCAATGGAGGTGCGCAACTGAGGTGTTCGGTAGTTCCATATCTTGAGCAGTTTTTGGATTTCTCCCAGAGTAGAGTAAACAAATCTTACACAGGAACTATGTATCTGAAAGGCAGACAATGATTTACAAATACGAGCAGACCGCTATTTTGATTAAAATCGTAGTATTATGAAAAAGCTTGTATATATTCTAAAAAATTAAGCAAATATTATCCTAGAGAAAAATTCACAACGGATTGTTTGTGTGTCTTATAGAAAATAAAGAGAATTTATCTAACAAATGACCCATATTATATTTTCTAAATTATGACCGGTCTAACAGGTGACCCAAGGCGTTTGTCTAAGAAATAGCAAAGTCTAAAAAGTGACCATATTTGAAAATAAAGAAAACTTATCTTATAATGTGTGCCACAAGTAAGCTTGTGAAAACATTAATGTGGCATAAATTTAGTGGTTAGGGAGCAAAGCCATCAACGAAAATGTTTGTTAGAATTACGATTTAAATAAATATAGAAAATAAGAAAACTACCAACTAAAATATTATCATCACAATTAATTATGTGGATATGTCAATATTGATATCATATTCTACCTTAAAAAGTAGCTTCTCATTTTCTTCTAATTCCTCTGGAGTGTTGGATAGACGGAGCTTGATTGCCAATTTTTGGTATTCAGCATTAAGTCTATATAATGCTGCTGTCTCAGCTGCCATATTCACGATTTCCCCTACTTGAAACTAAAATATTCATAAATAGACAACAAAACAATAATAGACTTTTTATACCATTGTTTGAAGTTTAATTTAATGTAACAATATGATAATTAAATCATTTTTAGAATACCATAACAACAATTTTGTTTATCCAACATATGATACTATGAATTAAAAGATATTCAAGCTTAGTTACCTCCCAAATGTGAACATTGATTTAATGAATTTTCTCTTACAAACAAGAAATATTTACAAATTATTCTACATAATAAGGATTCTATAGGTATTTGAACTTACACAAGAATATTCTAATTTTAAAAAGTTTCCCTTATATTATAAAACACAAAACAGGTTCCAATTAGTCTTAATGATTTTAACACAATCTAATACAGAGAAAAAATATATGAACACTTTTAGATTTTTTAGGTAATTATGATTCTGCACAAACGATCACTCTCTCTTCGTTCCGGTCACGTCGGATACCATCTCCGCCCAATGCAATTGATAAGCATTATGGTCTTGAACGGGTTGGTGAAGATCTTCTGAAGAGCTCCTATCTAGGGCATTTAACCATCAGGTGATCATAAGTTTCTTCCTTCCGCAGTCAGGGCAGAAGGGCTAGTTGACCTATCAATCTTGTGAAGGTACTGATTCGGTAATGGGTTTTTGCCAAGTCTAAGTTGCCTGAGCTTGACACTTTCCTATTTTTTGACGTCAAAACTGACAAGCTTATGGACGTCGGAGAAGGTACTTCTGTACCACAAAGAGTATTCTCTGTTATTGGAAGCCTCTTTGATGTCCTTCTACAACCTGGCCCTGACAACGATGTGTGGTTCAAAGGTGTGAGGTGGTGGTTCAGTCGGCTGGCGAACTAAATCCTAACTGCACACCATTCGTTTTTATTGTCGCAAGCGACGATTGGGCTGACCGTAATTTGGGAGCAATAAATGTCGTCGCTGACATAATTGACCACACCTCCACCTTTTATATCTTTGCCACTCGTTCTATCAACCTTCCTTTCCTTCTCTTAAATATATGTTGGTTGTTTGAAGCCACTAAACGTAATCGTTTTATTTTATCTTTCGCAAAACCACATTCTTGGATGGCCAGCACGTTCGATTTGAACTCTTCACACCATTTCTCCAGCTCAATCGTTTTGCTCCTCAAACCTCCACTGAACTACGCGAAGTTTCCTATCCCTACACTTTGGACCAGGATTGGGCTCAAAATTTCGGCCTCTCAACAGCGTCTCGTTTGAACTCCCTAATGGCCTCTCGTCTTTTTCAATATACGAGTATATTGCTTTTTTTATACTCACGCTATTAGACTCGTAAACATTTTCGAGATGGGCTAAAATTTTTGGGTTTCCCATAAACATAGCTTTATCCATTTTCATTCTCTCTTCTTTCACTAACTTGTTGTCTATTTTCAACTGCATCAGATGTTTTTGACTCTTGTTTAATTGGCTACTCAACTATAATAGAAAAAATAGAGCTTTTATTTAAACATTTAATCCTATCAGAAACTCTTTAGCTCTGCCATGTATTGCCTAATTATCATGCTCTTTCTCCCTTGTTTTTGTGGACTCTATTACACTTTATGATGATCTTACCCAAACATGGCCTGAGTTTATATACAGTCAAAAATCATATGAGTAAAATTCCTATTATTTTCCCCAGTATATTCCCACATTTTCCCAATTACCCCAAGAAATCCTGCCCTGTTATACCTCAATTGGCCACTGAATTTCCTCATAACATAGGTAAAACGTGGGAAAATGTAGCTCAGACCCAAAATACGCCCTATCGACTGGCACCTGAAAAATCACAAAACAAACAAGGGGGGCCATGTTGCGGCATATATGATTTTTGACTGGGCAACTAAATACAACTAGATATTATTTTTTGAAGCTAATAGATATTAGAAAATCATAGATAGGTATTTCAAATTTGTAATACAAGAGTCTCTAGACCACACGTGAGCATCAATAATTTTTAGGGGGATAAGTCTGAATTTAGCCCCCTCTCCCTTTTTTCAAAAGTAAAAATACCTTCCTAATTTTTTCCATAGAAATTTACCTGTTAACTCTCTTTTGCCATGTGCTTTATAAATATTTTCTTTTGGTATAAAACACTGAAGCTGCCATGCTTCCACAGCATTATGAACATTATTTCAAGGTAACATAGAGTGCACTGCACTTTATGCATGTAAGTATCTATAACAATGTATATTATCTTGTGTTATAATACCCTGCGCCCACAGTCAGGTATATGGATATATGCACTTTTATGTTAGAATAACAGTCTGCCTGATAGGTGTTGTTATTGTAGCCTTGTTTTCTTTAATCATATATTCAATCAGTGCATATAAGGTGGGTACTTATCTACAGCATCTGTACAATCTTGGTACAAGTCAAACATCATTCATTGTCATGGAGACAAGATTTCTCACGCAATTATTTTGCTTAAAATGATGGAAAGGATAGCTCAGAATTTCACAACAGTTTTCAGTTTTCTTATTGCAGCTCTTCAATTTCAGTATGAAACGGAAAAAAGGAACTTATAAAGAAATATATTGTTGACATGATTGTGTATTCTAGGAAAAATTCTTATGATTCATGCTCTATTTTTGAAGATTTTGCACCTCAGTTGATTCAGAAAAACTACGTTTTGAGAGACTATGATGTAAAAGCACACAAGGATTACAGTACTGTAATAGGTGCACAACTTCTGTTGAACCATTTCTCCCAGGTACTCCAAAAGACTGCAGTGGAGCTTCCTTTATTTTGAGTGAAGCTTTAAGTTCTTCATTTCCTTCTTCCAGTAGAATTGGACATTCAATTCAAAGCTTTCACCTTGATAGAGTGTTTGACACTTGTACACTTAATATGCTAAAGTTTCACCCCAGGAATTTTATCTGACACCTACTAAAAAAATTGCAAAATGTTGGATTTAGCAATTTCATCAGGATCGCATGGTGAACTTCCGTAAAATGTAGCCGATTTTATTTTTGAACAGGATATAGAAGAATGACGCTATGTTTCAGCGGTAAGCCAGGTTGAACCTTGTGTTTATAAACAAGTGGTAGAGGGTAGCAGCAACGCTTCTTTTTCAAATGACATTGCTATGAAAGGTAACATCAACTCTTTGTTTTCAAATGACACTGGTTTGCATTGTGAACTAGATGTTACTTTGCCTGATTGTATTGACATTGTTGATAATTTAACTGCATCAAGTCCAATAAATAATCATCTTTTCACCAGAAAAGGAGAAGTTCAGAACACTTCAAATTGATTCCCTAAGAAAAGAATGGGGTTGTTCTGACTTTTTCAGTCAAGCTGGCTAAATTTTTATCTCAAGTACCATCCTATATCTTCAGAAAACAGTGTATTCTTGATCACTCAAGTTGGAAAGCAAAATATGTATCACTTCCATGGCTATGGCTGTAAATGAATTAACTATAGTTCAGTAAAAAGAAATTGCAGGTAGGAAATACAGAATAACAGCCACCATGGTACGCACAGTTTATGCTGAAGCAATAATAATATTGCCTTTATTCACATCCCAAATTACTTGACTTGTTAGAGAAAATTATTTGAATATTGGACTTCCAGTTGTACCAAAGAGCTTCTTCAACAAAATGTTTTGGCTACTGAAACCTTGCCATAAACAGAAGAATTGCATACTAATCATTCTAATTTCTTCATCAGATGTTGAAAGGGGATTTTCAGTTTTGAAGCACATTAAGTATTATAGAAGGTGCAACAATCAATTAATGCTCTATTTGGACTAAGAATAAATGCTACGCCCCTTTCATTCGTGCCTCCCCTCCCTTCTTTTTTCCTTTTCAGCTACCGCCTCCCCCTTTTCCCTTTTCCTCCCTTCCTTTTTTTCGCTCCTCCTTTCTTTTTTCCTCTTTTTCTACTCCCGCCGTTTCTTCTTCCCCCTCCCCCTTTTTTCCTCGACCCCCCCCATACTCAGACGAAATTGATGGACTTAGACGGGTAGCAAATGTCTTTAGAATACAAATGTGACATATGGAACAGTTTGAAACCATATTGTAGCCACAAAGACCTGTCCAAGTAACCCCAACTGACTCTCTGGACTATTATGGACCTTTTGGCTCTGAGCTAGTACCATCAGCAAATATTTTTTAGTTAAAGTTTGGCTTCAAAAGATGAATTAGATGTATTGTTATAACTTTGAATTACATTTATATAGAAAATCTGTTTTCTTTATGTCTAAATTAATCTTTTATAAATTTTTCGAAAAAATTGATTTACTAAAATGGTCTATGACGTCATAAGTTTGAAAATTGGTTTTTAATTTCGATTGGGTACGCCATAGAATATTAAAACCAAACAGTGTATTATGGTGCTCTCCTAAGGGAACTATTTTTCTATGAAAAATATTAATAATAGTTACACAGATTGATTTATTAAATATTTTGACTTTACGGCAGTTGAGAAGAAATAAATTAAAAGCAATTCTGTAAAAGTACCAGCAGACGTTGTGCGACTTAAAAGCTGACAGACGATTGAGACCTTCATCTTCTGAGGGTTCGAAGATGTGAAGTGGTAATGCCGCAGTTTTGGAACCAAACGTATGCTCTGCTGGCGAGATCAAAAATCGTACACACTGCGCTCATGTGAGATACGAGGATTCATAGTAATGGGAGTTGTTGATATATAAAAGCTTGGAAAAGTGGATGTGTCGACCGGATGTTGCCCTTCGGTTGTTGGATGGTCATTGACAGTTGGCAGATCAGAAGTTGGTATATGGGTCGTTGTGTCAAAAGCATGTTGACCTGAGGATGTTGGCTGGTCGTCAAGAGTGCAAAGATCAGAAGCAGTGCCTGTCAAACTCTTTTCCCGTAAGCTGGGAACATTTGACCTGTCCATGGGTTGCTTTCTAGCGGGAGTAACGTCTTAAGAGGGTTAGGAACATCCACTAAAGGATGCACTGCATCGCCTCGAAGATGGTCCTCTTTATTGAGTATTATTATACATTATGCATTCAAAATGCTCACTACAAACAACAAGATGTTTCAAATGTAAATCAGCATAGTCCTGGTCTTTCTTAAGATTGTGTACCAATTGTTTACATCTGAAAAAATGAATATTTACCAAATAAATTTATCAAATATCATCACAGGGAGTACAAGAATGTACAAGAAACAGAAAGCAAAGCAATCAAAAGTACACCCTTAATGTAAGATTTAACACTTGCATAATGCATCAAGGTTATGTAAGAATCTGATGCTTTATCTACTATATTCTGGTTCCTGTAAAGAGAAGAGAAAGATGGAATCCAGGAATAACAGCAAAGAAGAATTGTGCTGAACAAACCCATGTCTCATACTTCAAGTGGACTGCGCGCAATTTTATCAGTAAATGTTCACACAGTCTAATAATGAATCTACAATGCACAATGGAGATGGAATCTTATATTTCAATGACTTCTTTTTATACAAAGCAAACCATACTAAATTTTGTAACGGACAAACTTAATTTCTGAAATAAATTTAAATAATGTTTATCTGTTAAAAAACGGTCGCATAAATTAGATAGTCTGGCAAATGTCAAAATCGTTTATTTGGAATATTTATAAATTGAACAAGACTTTAAAACTAAACCCAAAACGTCACATTTATACTACATATATCGTGTTAATAGAAACTGAAAATCTTTTAAACAAAAGCAGTAAAATTTTAATAAACTTGATTGTGTTCTTAATCCGGAGAAATTATGAAATTGCTCAACATTAAAATCTCATTACATTTGATTTTCACGTTTTTGAAACCTTAAATATTCAAAAGATTATATTTTTAAATGACAAAAACCCTTTCTGAACGAACCCCTTCAATATATTTTTGATGTGAATACTTTTAGGCTAATTTCTTCAGAATGCAATCCACTCATAGGTTGTTTATATTGATTTCTTATTTCTCCAGTTTTAGCCAAAGTTACTCCAAGTTTATGACAGACCCAACTGCGACGGAGTCGATGAAATAACACCATATGATTCGAAGGTGTCTTTTGCATCCACATAACTTTACAAATCTTTTATCATAATTACATTGTTATAGAATTTTGACTTGCAAACAATAGACTTTGAATCCGTATATTGTAGACAATGGATAATGCAATTTCTTGCATCAATTATTTTTATTGTAATACGAAATTCTAACACTTTTTTTGTTATACTGCGAAGTCGAGAACATTGACAATTGATATACCTACCTAATGACGTCATAATTAGATTTCATTGGTTTAATTTCTTTTCATTTTTAATTATGAGCTTTGCACTATATCATAACTGTTACAGTCGATCTATAAAATATTCGCCGTCTGTCTGTTTTTAATATGCTAAGAGCAATATTAAAAAAGGAATACTTAAATAAAAATATACTACTTATTCATATTACTCGCAAGTGATAGCACAGGACAGCTGTTTTCGCCTTGTTGGGCTTCATCAGCTAGGCATAATCAAAATATAAAACTAAGGAAAATTGCAACTCACCCTGTCAAAGGAGGTAATAAAAAAGAGGTATACTTAAATAAAAATATGCTACTTATTTATATTACTCGCAAGTGATAGCCCAGGACAGCTCTTATTATAACTGTAAGATGACCTAAATTGGTGAAAGTAAATGGATTCATCCAGTATGCATAAGGACGAATGGTCATGCATGCTATCAAATCGGGCTATGCCCACATAAAACAGAATATGTTTTCAATGTAATTCAGCATCGGTTATTTTCCCTTCATCAGTACTTCGTCAGTGATTGAAAAAGACATTTTTTTATTATGAAAATGATCATTAAAATTTAGCGTCCTGTAGCCAGCTTAAAGAACTCATTGTCTCGAAATTAGAAACAGACCAGATGAGTGAACCCAATGTTTATTCATTACACAGTAAACTATCTGCTGGATAAATTTGTTTTAATTAATAATGTACTCGTATGATACCTATAACATTATTTTAATATATTTATTAGTTCTTTTTGAAAAGTTTTTTAATCTTTTTGGTAGCAGGAGTTCAAAATTTATTATAATGTTTTCATTAAAATAATTAAATTAAAAATTAAATGGATGAAAGCAGTAGAATATTAAAAAAACATAAAATATACTTTTATGGAGGCTGCCAATTTTTGCGTCCTTTGTATTGTTAATGGTAAATTTTATTTTAAAAGTGATTTTGACAATACTTTTCTATGATTTACACCATCTAGCATAATTTGTATGATGCATGGCTATTGTGTTTGGTATACTGGAATTCCCTTTTAAAGAAAATCCAAACACATTTACCATATTTTTATGTAATTTTCATTCTATACATAGAACACTAGGTATTTGGGGGGGGGAGGTCTGGCACAATTATATATGAGATTCACACAATGTATAGAAAAAATGACATGATTCAATTAATCAAAAACTGTCATCTATAGTGATTATAGACTATTTATAAATTGGGAAAAATATATCTTTTGACAAACATAAAACCGAAACATTAATTGTAAACAATAACGTATTTTTAAACAAGTAATCCGTCTCTCCTAATTATATAAAGTCTTTGAGTAATACTAATAGAAGTGTGTACGTAGGCACAAGGTTGTTTACGTCAGCTAACCAGCTAGTCAAAGCTTCTCAAAATTTAAGAATAAAATTAATTAATTTAAACTATCTTTATGGCAAAATTTCGTACTACTCTCTTTGGAAATATAAAAACGTACTTACTCCAAAATATGTTATACTACTGCCTGTCAATATAAAATATAAAAGGTCCTCTGAAATATTTTATACTACTCCCCCGCCAAAATCAACGACTTCCATTAATCTCTAATCAGGACAGTAGCTACAATTATAGTTACCGGAGAATATAAACTGTAATCAACAGTCTGTGTTTCAGAAGTTAGAACTAAATTCCACCTACAAGATTGGGTATCTGTTGTACTTAGAACTTGGTTGTGTCGGTGACATGGTCCTCACAACACTCGAGCTAAAGATCAAAGTTCTTGGTAGAAAATATTTGTCTGTATAATTCATTTGCCTCCATGTTATGATATAATTATAAAATATGGCATTACTATCTATCATAAATGTTTCTTAATAAACCAAAAAATGAAACTCAATTATTTGCCCCTCTATAAGTCAAATTCCAGGAAGAATAAATAGTCACAAGGCACATCTAGACAAAGAGATAAACAAACTAATGCATCTTATACCAACCATACCAACCAGAAGTAAAAAGATTTATCGATCGAATTAGAGCAATTACTTTTAAAGAAGCTAGAGATAATGGTGCAAACTGTATTACAAGAGGGTGGGTAGCAGAAAGGATAGGGCGCAGTGAAGAATTTGTCAAACTAAATTGGAATAGGGATCCAT
>JAUYWI010097797.1:0-11758 GCA_034780595.1 Parotoplana pacifica | reverse complement strand
ATAATGGCAGAGTCCAAGAAGGAACTAGACGACCAGTTTATGAAATGGAAACAGACATTTAAGGGAAAAGGTTTGAAAGTAAACATGGGAAAGACGAAGATCATGGAATGTGGAATGAGTGACAAAGTTTCAGTGAAGGCAAAGATTGACCTTTGTGGAATATGTGGCAAAAGAGTGATGAGCAACTTATTGCGATGCAGAAAGTGTGACAATTGGATCCACGGTAAATGCTCTAGAAAGAAGAGAGTCACTATCTCAATGACAAATGATTTCAAGTGTAAGAAATGTATACAGCGAAATGAGTGATAGAAATGCTACAGAGCATTGGAAGATAGAAGATAAAGTGTTACAAGACCTTGATATAGTGAAAGAATTTTGTTACTTGGGAGATACACTAAGATGAGGAGGCAGCGAATTGGCAGTAACAAATTGGCTGCTTTAGAGATCTGGAATCAGTGCTGTACGGCTATAGACTGACTCTAGCTATGAATAGGCAAATCTATAGCACATGTGTTAGACCAGTAATTGTATATGCGGCAGAGACATGGGTAGTATGAACAATAGAAGAAAATATCATAAGAAGGGCAGAAAAGTCTCTGTTTAGAAAGATATGTGGAGTTAAACAGCAGGATAAGATGAATTCAGAATTGTTGATGGAAAAAGCTTGGTCTGCGAGAGTTCATTGTGGAGATAGCGAGACGCAGCTGTCTAAGAACATGTGATCACGTACTGAGAAAGGAAGAGGATTGTGGTGTAAAAAGTGCTTGGAATCTCGCAGTGGAAGGGTCAAGTGAAAAAGGGCGCCCACAGTTGTCCTGGAAATCTACGGCAGAGAGAGAATGTCGAAAGGTTGGATTGCAGTTTGGGGACATGAAGATAGAAAACTCTGGAAATTCAGTCTGGGTCGGCGACTCCCTGTAAGAGGGAAATTACCCACCTCTTAAAAATAAATGATGATTTTGATGATGATAAAACATCTTAATAATTTATTGTGATCTAACTATCAGCAGTTATAACATTGAAATTAGAAAATGCTGTTCAGATAATATGTATATTTCATGTTATAGATATTGAATAAACGAAAAACTAAATGACATAAATTTGTTGTAGATGAGGAAAACTATAAAACATCCGATAATATGTAATCAATAACAGATAATCAATTTGTTTCCAACGATACATAACACAACACCGATTGTTATCAGTTAAATATCTTTAAAAAAATAAAATGATCAAATTGTTTAATTTATTCAATTGTGAGAGTCTGGGTGTTTAAAAGTGCAAACCTAAAACTTAATTATATAGGCGTTCGTCTTGGAATTAAGCGGAAGTAAAAGATAAAAACAAAGTTGCTTTTGCTGTAGAGTTTCTCTGTGTAATACCTAATTATACGAAATAATAACATAAAACTGTAGAAAACTAAATAATATTGGCTTTAGACATGTTTTTGTTGGTTTATAAAACTGATAATTAAACTGAAAATAAAGCCGATATAGAAACATCTCAAGAATTTTTTGTTTTAATTAATTTAAGTATAACCAATTTGTTATTGAAGTTTTATCAGGGCCTAGCGAAACGCTAGAAATATTTATACCAAAGGAGAGGGTAAGAATAGAGCAAGTTCATTAAGCTAAAAAAAAGAATTTATTTTTCTGCTTTTGTCACTAATGTTAGTTTAATCTGACCTTAATTCTTATCAACTTTGGAGAGTCCCTTATCAGTACTAGAAGGGTGCTTTATGAACACTAGAAGGATCCTCCTTATCAGCACTAAAGGGTCTTCTTATTAGTCCGGAAAACTCATGTATTTTTTTCTTGTTTCCTGTTTTTTCATCAAATTCTTCTAGTTGGTTCGATAATCAACTTTTTTGAGCAGTGGTTTATCTTAGTTTGATCATTCTTAGGCAATTTAAAATTTCATTTTTTGTAGCCCTTCTTTTATCTGTCTTTATCATTTTATTAAGGCTAAAGAGAATAGTCCATACCATATATTTTATTAGGTTGTATAATTGTGTAAAATTTATCGGTAATAAACTTGTTTTAGTACCTACCAATATTTTGCATTGTCTGATAATAATTTACGGAATTATTATTTAAAGCAAACAAGTCTATTTGGGTGGTTGAATGGTTGGAGTCCTCAAGTCAACTCTTATTGAAATGATAAGTTTCAGAGTATTTGAGAAATCACTTGCATCTAACTTTATGTTCAGTAGGAAATATAAAAAAACTAGTAAATTGAGCAACTAAATAAATGTATTTTCCGCTACTTATGATATACAGTTTCTCATGTTCTTCTCATTGTTGTTAAATAAAAAGATCTAATATAACTTTCTGTATACGTTGGTTTTCTATTAGATGTTTTACATCTCATTTATCTTATTTTCAGTACAAACCACAATAACTATTACATTTTCAATTTATTTTTAGATTAGTTTTTTTACCATCACGTTGCTTTTTTAGTCGAATGAAATGAAATTGTTATTTGTTTTGATCATAAAATGAATATTAAACCTTGTAAAATATCTGGTTTTTGCTTTTTGCTTGAGTTGAACTATCTATTTTATTAATATCTACATACATATCTATATCCTTCTTCCTGTGGTTAGCAATTCCTTGTGCATTCCTTAGAAATTTTCTAGAAGCAATGGATTATTTTGAAGTATTTGACGAGTTTGTTTTTTTCTTTATCATCTATGACAGACTATTCTCCTTTTTCGATTCAAGTAACAAGGATAGGGTACCTGAATATTGCAGTTGATTAACACTTCAAAAAGACGTATTACTTGTAATTTTTACCTGTCTATTTAGTGTAATTCAAATAAATGATTAATAAACGGATTTTTCCGATTTTGTTATTTAGGGTGATTGTTTTTGTTGTAGCTACATAATTTTTGTCCTCTTTAATAGATTGATGTTTTATTTCTTGAAGATTTCACAAACAACCTTGTCTTATTCAGATTCGAACTTTTCAACTTTAAAGTCTTTCATCTTGTAATGAAGGAAGACCTAAAGTTACTCAAATAATTAGCTGTCTGTTCAGTGATACAAAAAATAAATTGGGTAAATATTTTTTAGATGTAGAGTAGGCAGGCAGGTACACAAGCATTTCTCTCTGTTTCAAACTACTTTACTTTTGTTTGGCTTCTGTATGTAGAGATCTTCAAATGCTTTTATTTGTTGTACAACATGAAGTCGTACAACATTGTTGAAAACTTTTATAACTATGTCGAAGTATAGAAGCACAGACGGAAATAGGGATTGGTTTTGAAATTTTGTACACACGTAGATTATGTATAGTTGCATCAATATTGTGAATTAAATCAGTGTTTTAGCATGTTCTGTAGAGCCTTGATCTCCATTTACAATCTCACTAGAATGAATATTTTGTAATTTAAAAAAGTATTAAGATAAATGAAGAATTAACTATTTAGGTATATAGTAATTTTTTGTATGACTAATGAATGATTTTTGATTGACTATGGTAAGATATTGTTTGTTTCACTACTTAACTGTTGTGATGGCTAATAGCCTTTTTAGTCTGTTGATAAGTGCCGTTTATGATACAAATTGTGCAAAATCCCCCCCCCCTCTTTTTAAGAATATGCGACACGTATTTGGTATGAAATCTTATTTACAAAGCAATTTTAAAATCAATCTATATGGCATTAATATGGCACTCCTTCCAGCAAAGATTAGGTATAAAATGAGGAATTCGCACGCTGGTTTTTTATTAATCATTCGTAGATTTGTGGTTTTTATTCAATACGTTGCAGTTATTTGTTGTAATTTGAACTACCGTTGGAAATCAAACTGAACATTACTCCGAACTAACTAAGAGTTAGCTCTCTTTCTTATTTATTTCTTCTTTATTGATATGTGTACTGTATTATTAGTACACATAAAAAATGGGATAGCATATTTTTTATCGTTATTAAAACTATAATATACCTAGGTATAGACGAGAGACAAGTATTCCGTTTTAAATAGAATAAAAACATATATTTTATTACATTTTTTTCATTTAGTTTTTGATAGGTAGTTACTGATAAAATTACATGTGATATCTATGGATATGTCATAGGGATATTATGCCCATGTGTCTTTTCTGGTGAGAGATTTTGCATGCAATTACATAATTAGTGAAAAGAACATGATTGAGAAAGTTGTCGGCAATTATTATGACTAAATTAGAAATGCTATTTACGAGTTCACCCACCACTATGTTTTCTCTGTCATACTCAATAACAGTATCTACGTTATAAGCCTCCAACTGTCCTATACATATATCTCTATTTATTAGTGATAATTTAATTCTTCTCTCTAAAATCATTCTGAATAATGTGAAACAGAGAAATTTAATAAAATGTTACTTTGAATTTATGGGTTGCTGAGTCACCGACCCGCCACCGCTTTTAAAAATATGCTAGTGAGTGATACATATATGTCCTGTGATCCGTCTGGGAATTTCACTTAGTTTTTCTAAAAGTGGTGTTTGGGAATGATGCATAGGAAACATGAGAGGATAGGTGGTAGTATCGGCTTAGTGGTCGCAAGTAATTGAATTTATCAACGCATTGATGTGTTTGTCGATAATAATGAATTTGCATTTATTGCCAAACACAACGATTTGTAAAAAAATAACACTGATATCTATTCTAACTATTTGGACCAAATGCAAGTTCATTTTAATATTTGTTACTCTTGATCAGAATCAATTATCCGCGTAGCATAGATTTCGACTTCATATTTTAGAAAACGTTTTATTGAAACTAAATCAATAAATCTAGTGTTTTTTCACGTTAAAGAAATATATTTTATCTCGCAAACTTGCTGTTGACTATAACCTTTCGAACATTTTGTGAAATTGTTTTTATGGAATATCTATGATGAAAACCTATTAAATTGTTGATTATAAAACCGCCTAATAGTTTACGATATTATGTATCCCAAATTTGCATAAAAATTGGTTACATTTTGTATTGTTTATAAAATAACATTGGCTTAAAGGAAAAGAATTCGTGTTAGCTATACGTATGTTTTTCCCTGAGAAACATTTTGACATTATATTATAGTGATAAAAGTTTTGAAAATTGTAGCATTTTCCTCGCTACCTGCTTACTCTCTATTAAGTATTAATTTGGTATTGATATATTGTATATTTCGGATATTTAGGTGATTTTGTAATTTAGTACATAGCAATGTAATTTAATCCTCGTGCAAAAAAAACATTACAGACTGATTTATGAGATTTATTTCATGGATTTTCACTGATATCATTTTTATAATCACGGTGATTAGTTGCATGTGCATATATTCTTCAAAATGTTGCGTTTTCACAATGTTTTCCTAATGCTTTTTTCTAAATGTTACACATTAATAAAAAATTATATAATTATACCGGTAGGTAGTAAAAACACCTGGAAACTGAAATATCAATTGCATTAAAATAGAATGAAATTCTCAAAGGTCTAAAAAATTGTTTTTGAATTAAATAAGTAAAAATAAGTATTTTACAAATTTTAGTTGATCCACATGAACTCGATTAGCATTTGATTTCTGAAGATATTTATTTGTTGGCACCACTGTAACAAGAGATTTCTATGCCTACGAATACATGTCTTAAACCCGTTTTTTCTTAATTGATATTTATGGCACATGAGTCATTTTTGCCACAGCAGGTAAAGATGTTTTATTAGTTTCAATTTCATCTGGTCAAATTTATAAATCTTGTTTTGTTTTCTAAACCAATACATCATCTAATTTTGATGTGTACTTGTAGTATTGCCATGTCCTTAGGTGGGAGAAATTCACTTTATATTATGTATATATAGGAGACCTTTCATATTATTTGTTGTATTTGGTTGCTAAGGCTATTCTGAGTTTATTTACCTAAGAAGAGCTGTATTCATTCTACATGTTCTATTGCTTAGTTACCAAGGCTATTATAAATTCTTATCTTCTAGAATAGGTTATAAACTGTAGTATGTATCCATTTCCTTGTAATACGGAATTGTAGATCATAATAGTACCTAAATTTTTGATTTATGGTTTGAGCAATTGATATTGCACTTTATTATCGACATACAATACTATGTAGTACTACATTAAGACGTAGTACTACAATGGATGTTAATTAATTATACTACACAGCTAATACAATTGAGAAACTGTTGACCAAAATTGGTTTATCAAAAAACGCTATCATCTATATACTTAGTAAGATCATTGTATAAAGACGTTAAAGACTTCAAATGAAGTCTAATTATTAAAAAAATATATCCTAACATGACATGTCAACTGCTTTGGACAAATAGTGTTTCTTATTTTAAATAAGTTTTCATATTTTATTAATTTAATTAATTAATGTTATCCTACTAAATATTATGAGGTGAAAATTCAACACACAGTTTAAAACGTTTCCTTTACAAGTCAGCAATTAAATGTATGAAACTTTAAACATTTTAAAAACAGTAGTGTTTGTTGTATAGAATGTATCGACTGTTTTGAAATGTTGTAATTATTTTTTAAATGATTGACAAGAGCCATAAATATTTCAGTAATGCATTATTGCTCGCAGTATTTTTATAATGCGATGTTGCCATTACAAAGAATCAGCTTTCTTGAGCCTGAGATATTTTATATGGATGGCTGTGGATTATGGATTTACTTTTTCAGTACAAAGAGTAATATAGTTTAAATCACCCTGTCAAAACATGTAGGAGAGTGGTCTACCTTGATTTATTTGCCACATAATATTATGTAACATTGCTGTTGAGAGATTAGGGCATTAATTGCCTAATTTGACTAACAACAGCTACCTATTTTGTGCTGTTTTATGAATGTTATGAGATATACTGATTTTGTTGATTGGCTTCCTGAGGGTATGTTTGTCTTTACGATAAATTATATAATATACATAAGATGCTGAATGTTTACTAACCGTATGCGAGCACGTGACAAATTTTAGTAGGTATTCCACAAAACGGTATAGAGTATAGACAGTATCTATTTCCACATGATGTAATCAGTAGTTATTGGTTCTATATGCAAGTTTAGTACTGAAGTTATTATTTTTTCTTTAATTCTAGGGGATTTCCAAATCGTATGAATTGAATATTGAATACTTAGAAAAGGAACACAAATTACAACTAGAGAAATTGGAGAATGCCAAAGAACTGGAAATCAAACAGATGGTAAAGCATCTTAAGAAAGATCACGTGAGTGACTTGTTATACTTTTTTTACATAATATAGATGCTTAGTTATTGATTTTTTAAAATTTTATGTTTTGTAAATTGAAGAACAGCAATAGCAAATAAGCGTTCAAATTAGATCGATATTATACATAAAGTAGAGTAATTGTAGCAGTCGTGGTCGACAATATTAAAAATTCATGAAAATAAGTTTCCCAAATTAACAGATTTTGTGTCTGTTCACCTTCTGGATGCCTTGATTGCGTAGAGAATTGTGAGAATGTAGATGAGATGAAGGTGGACAGAATACTATGAATCAAGTAAGTCATAATGTATGATTAATATTGGTTTTGAATGCAGACATAAATGCCAGTCATCTGGGTTTGAATCCCGCTAGGCTTAACTTTAAATACCTAAATAATCTGCTTCCTCTTCGAGTGGGAAAGTCTTCCGATTTTCAAAAAGTTTAGTAGGCAGAAAATAGTTCAATTCTTCAAGACTCTGAATGGATTGTTGTGAAATTTACAATAATGATCCATAATAAACAAAAAGCTTGAATTTCACCGTCCTTTCGCAGATCTTGTGTCTGGGATTTTCCTCATTGAGATACATGATTCTCATACGCTGTGATGGCCCTTCTCTTAGCTTGATCTCAATGGGGTCAATGCCAGCTTCAACTCAACATACAGGATATATGACTTTGCTCACCTTGTAAGTCCGGTCACAATCCTCAAGGCTTTTTTCTGAGCTTTCTTCAACATCTCCATATTTGTCTTGCAAATCCACGGCATCCACCCAGCTGAACTATACCAGGAACAGATTCAAATCCGCTTTTTTGCTATCCATTTTTCTAACTACAATTGTCACTCAGTTCATGGTTCACCAAAGTAAGATCCCGAGTACTCATCGTTCCTGTGGCTTTTTTGGATACATATATTTTTGGATACCATATTCTTGTCACACCAAACCTTCAGGTCCTCAACTTGTTGTCTGCTTTGTCGTACTAGCTCCATCTACTAGAGTAGAGATTTAAGTCACCCGCAATCACTCTACCCACTTCCGTTCTGAGCCACTTCCTCACAGTGACTTGTGTTCTGCTTTCATTCTCCGAGCTCTTAATTGTTGGTCTGTAGACGTTAGTGATCTTAATATTGCGTTCATTAGCTATAAAAATGTTAACTTTCAACCCTTCCGTACAAACACTTCTCTAATCGTCTACCTTCCTAAAGGGAATTCATTTCTTTACCAAGATAATAAGACCTCCACCTTTTCTTTCGCTGTCAGTCTTCTGTCTTCATACAGCTCTACCTCCCATTCTCGTCACTCCCCCCCCCCCGAACATTTTACATGATAGAGCCTTCAATATTTCTGCATTTGTGATGATTTTCACTTGAACTATGTTCTTAAATCATTCATTACATGTCCTCTTCTGATCAGGTTCGGGATTTTTCTCCACTTCTCCAGCCTTTAGCAAGATTGTCGAGAAGTAGGCGGATGACTTCCTACCCTCGGTTTCAAAGATACTGGTGTTGAGGTAGAGACGGGCGGCTTCCCACAGGGTGAAGCTCCCGGAATAAAGTCTGAAATTGAGATTTTCACCATTTTAAAGTTGCCTGGCATGCATATTACATGGCATAAATTTCTAAAATAGTAGAAATAGATTTAATTATTGTTGCAAATTTTAAGTCAAGTGAACCACTAGTTTTGGTGATCTGAAGAATCCCGATGTCATTTTCCAACTTAGCAGACATTTGCAGTTGGCCATCCCCATAGATGTCCTGGTGTGACCATCTTAGTGTGTTCGCATTGGTATCACTCGCTGGCAACTATGTTACAACTGCATGGCCGGTTTCAAGTGCTCTAGGCTTTTTTGAGTGGTAATAATGGTAATAGTTGTAGTAATGGGTCAAGAATGTTTTCATTTCGAAATATTTTAATAGTGGTAGAAAATCTATCTCTAGTACGGACTAAGTATAATTTTAAAATATCTTTAACAACTATTCAAAAGGAAATTTTATATTCGTAACTGTGTAACTGCTGGTGGCTCTAATTAGGCTTGATTTCATTTATTTTTAAAAGTTGATATTATCCAAAGTTGACATCGGTATTATAAATTTTGTTTGTCTTATTAAATAATTTCTATTGGAAGACAGACAGATAGATTTATAGTAATTAAGATTATAATTTGAAGTGAATGGAAGAAGAGAAGCGGTCTGCATCTTTCGCGCACCAAAGATTGATATCACGGACCTCAAAGTAACAAAGTAATTAATTTAAGCTTATAAGCACAGATTTTGATCGAAGTATTGACTCACTTCGCTGGAAATTATCTGTATCCTGACCATTTCATTTTCAGATAACCCGGTGTGCAGAACGAATATATTAAGTAAATAAGCAAATGTAGAACTTATTCAACATAATAATGATTGTGATTTTGTTTTGGGAATATCCCATATCTAATATGGTTTAATACCTCCTTTGTGGTTATACTGAAGCAGAAGTTACTATTCTTTTCATTATCTTTTGTTTAGGCAAGTGAAGAAAACAACTTCCGCAAAAATACACTTCTAAAGACCAAGAATATTAAAACCGAGATCGACGCTTTGCCCAAGGCTGAGCGTAAAGAGGCCCTTAGAGAACGCTTAGAAACCTCTGAATTAGCCTTCATAGAGGAATTGGCCAGTTTGAAAGCCAAACAGGAAGAGCTAATTGATCAGGAAAAGGAGCGTCTTACTCAGACGACACGCCAGCAGATAGCACGTGTTGAGATGGAGGGACTAAAGAAAAGACACGAGAAGCACAAGCGTAAGTTCATTTTTAAAAATGAGAGATGCATAAAGAATATATAGAATCTCTGAGTGATTTCAAGGTTTGACTAAAATCTCTGTTGGTTTTGGTTATATCTTTAATTTTAAAACCAACTTTAAGTGAAAAATATTGCAATGAATAAAAGTTTTAGATTAATATCGCGTTTTTTTAAATTAAAATTGGATTTAGAATCAGATATAAATCTTAAAACCAACTTTGAAATCATGTAATAAAACGTTTTATCTTTTTTCTGGCTAGTTACTATACGAAAAATGCGACGTTTTTTATTTGTGAAACATCAGATGCAAATTTATCAACTTAGGTTTAGTGTAATGACATGGAAATTTAAATTACAAAGTACAAACAAAATTTAACAGTCGCTTTTTTGTCAAGGGCTATTAATTGGATGACCTCTCCGGCATTCTGTAATTTTGCTCTCATTTCTTTTCACAATGTTTTTAGTTTTGAATTTTCTTCAATTCAGAATATGATTTAATTTAATTGACTATCTACATGTGTTTGTTTCTTGTTTGTAGAACATGAAGATCAAATAGCAGCTTTGGAAGAACATCATTATCAGCAGAAGCACCAGTTAGAAAAAGCTCAATTGAAGGAGATGTTCCTTTTGAAACGTCAGCAAACTGAGAGGCGACTCTCCCACGATACTACCCGGTTGTCAGAGGTTTTGCATCGTGAAATGTCTTCTTTAATAATGGCACAATCTCAAGAACGAAAAACCCGACCTAAATACATTCAACAACTTTTCAAGCAGAGAATGGCTCTTAAAAAGGAAAGTCTTCGACTTGGTCAAGCTGAACCAATGTCTCCAACGGAAGAACGTGAAGCTTTGAGACAGGTACCTTGACTATATGATTTTTGATAAAAATTATCATGATCATTATTTAGATAATTCACACTCTAACTACTTATAATAGTTTATGCTGAATATGTATTTCTATTATTTACAATATAAGAAAATATAATATTTGAACCAGTCAGTGGTGATGTTGATACATAGAAAGAAGTTATTTTCTGTTTTACTTTATAAAATTATATTATTTAGTTTGAAGCAATGGAAAAAGAACGTATGCAAAACGAATTGAATGATGTTGAAAATCGTCTCAAAAAGCTCGAGCAAGATTTGTCTGCTTGTCATGAACAGAGAAGGCGAGAATTATTACAGCTCCAGAAAGAAAAGAAGAAAGATCTTATCGACCAGGAAACACTCAAGAGTCGATACGAAGAAGACCAATATAAATCTGGATTACAGGAGTTAAGGAATGCTATTGCAGAAAGAAAGCAGGTATGATAAAGATTGATTACATATTTATCAATTTTGTGTACAAAGTTAGTAAAAATAAAATTTTAATTAAAACTATGTTTGTTTTGTGAAAGAGTAGGTAATTTGTTTTTTGTTAATTTTGTAAAGAATACTCGTATTATGCAATTCTTTTTCAAAATTCACAAAAACGATTACTCTTTCACCAAGAAAAAATAATTGCAGGTTTAAATTTTTTTTTTGGAATCATGTTGTAATGAAGACGAAAATGTTTTTTTTGCTTTTTTACATAGAAATTGGAAGGTGAGCAAGCACGTGTGATCAAAGAGCAAGAAGCGTTCTATACGAGCGATGATCCAACCTACAAAGGTGTGTTTACCTTGGTGAAGGCCCGTTCTGATTCATCTCCTTGTCGCTCGTCACCTTTCCTACCCTTAACTCGTCTCTTTCACTCTTCTTCCAATTCCTCAATCCATTCTT
>JAUYWI010097786.1:0-11758 GCA_034780595.1 Parotoplana pacifica | reverse complement strand
ATCTTGAAGGGATGTTGTTTTTATGTTGAAGCCATATTTATATTTTTACACATCTTTTGGTTAGATTACTTTCATTCCTATGATGTTAGTACTGTCGAAGGCTTGACTGATTTTATTTTTATTTTTAAGTTTTCTGCAGTAAAAATTTATTCTACATTTTTAAACGAATTCCACAATATTTTTTCGATTGTTTAGGCAGATGTCAAAGCACAATATTAGAAAATTTCATTAAAAAATATTGATCCAGAAAAAAGTTGGAAACCAATAGTTACATGCCTAAACAAATGATATATGATGCTTTAAAAACAGATGTATCAGTCATTTTCTGGCATGGTTGTACTTAGATACTCTGCACTACCTTAGATCTACTGCCAACTTGTCCAATTGTTGTCTTAATTTAGTTATTTTCCATTGTAGAGTGTCTCCTGATGGCAGTCGTATGGTTTGGGTAGAATGGAATCATCCTAATATGCCATGGGATAATATAAGTGTTATTGTTGGATCTTTGGACCAGACTACACATTTAATTTCACCAGGCAGCCAATTGGAAACAATTATGGGGGAAAGTGTTCTTGGAAAACCAGTTAGTGCTATTTTGGCTCAATGGACCAATGACAATAAAAGTATTCTTTATATGGGTGATCAATCTGGTAAGGTCTGTTATAGTCAACCTACAAAATTTGTTGTTGCATGAATTCGTTACATTTTGATTAGGGTAAACTTTCTATATTTGTAGCTGTATCGTTGTCTCACAATTTATATTATCATTTCACAAGTCTGAAAAAGAATTCTATGTATTTAGAGAAAATATTAAATACATAATGCTTAAAAAAAGTTTTTTTAAAAGACAATGTCCTCTTCCTTTCTAAATTAGGTCATAACTACTTTTTTAGGTTACTGGAATCTGTATATAGCTAAATCGTCCAGTGACCAAGTCAACCTTTCAAACAATTTGGAAGAAGATTTAGCTTCGCCACCTTGGGGACTTGGATTTAATAGTTACTTCTATAGTTCACTGCTTGACAAAGTTGTTGTCTGCCAGACTTATCAAGGATTCATTATGCACTCAAATGTTACTTCAACTCAGTAATCTTTTAACAATTATAACTATAGAAATTTGAATTTGCAATATACATATTAAATATAGTTTTGTCTCAATATTTTTGCTGGTTAGTGTTCCTATATAGGACATTAAAATTAATATTTCTTTGTCGTACTATGATGACAATAGAAAATTCAGAACTACATATATGAGACAATCAGTCAGCATATTTAACACTACATATAACATTCTAATCATATTTCTAAAGTTAAATTAACAAATATCTGTGATCGAAATTTGTTTGACCCGCTGTTTATTAGCATTCAAAAGGTTTTTGAGTTTGAGTCGTACAGACAGAAAAAACTACCGAGGGACTTACCGCAGATGTTATTATTTATCGTATGTGCTCCAATTAACGTCCTACTATTCAAAGAAGGCTACCGCCCAGATGCCAAACCTTGTATATCACCCAAAAATATAAAGGACAAGCCATCAGTTTGCAAGAAATACTGATCATAGACAACTGATGACTGGTGGAAGGTGGTTTTCACTGACGAATCAACATTTAAGCTGTTTTGCAGCTACCGTAAATTCGTATATTGTCCTTCAGGCTCATGCTACAATCAACGTTATGGTCATCCAACAGTAAAACACGCTCCCTTTAAAATGGTATGGGGTTTACTGTTTGCTAATGCTGGAGGGGCTTACATTTTGTTCCACCAAATAAGTCTGTTAATGAACACTCGTATCTGAAAAGTTACCTCAATACAACTGCATTTCTTCATTATGCGAAGAAGGTTACCAAGTGGCAGAAGCCATGGCTAGAGGTCAACTACTACACGATGAATACCTGGAAACTCCCCTGATCTCAATGTGATAAAGAATGCCTGGATTGACATGAAGGTGAAAGTAGCTGTTATAAAGCCAGCCTCAATTGCCGAGTTAATAGAAAAGATTAAAATTGTGTGGACACAGTCTGTTCCCGTTTGGTCGAAACAATGCCACGGCGCATTCAGACAGTTCAGCTAAATAATATAATTTGTTTATATTGTTTTGTAGTATTAATGAATACAGTGGAAACTACTGTGTTTTTAAAGAGTATAAAGTGTTAAAAATATAAAAATTTAATAATTTTGCTAGTAATACTTCTTTAAAAATATTGGTTGGTTGAGTTATTCGAACCAATAAGAATGAAGGAAATTGGTTTACAGAATTCCAGGAATTGACATTGAGCCGTCAGCTTCTTTATTCAGCTGGGAATTTATGTTGGTAGTTTTGGATATTATTTATTATAAAGTAAAATGTTTTGCTTTTCTAGGTCATCGCCAAAAAGCCAAGCAACTCAAACTGAATTTATCAGTACGCGAGAATCAGGTTATAGTCACCACGTTTACCCCTTATTGGATACCAAAGGTCGATTATATAGTCTTAGCTATTCATCAGAAAAAGTTTGTTCACTTGTTGCTATCGACCCAATTACTGCTAATGTGACACCAATGGAGAAACATGAGTAATTATGTGTGCATAAATACAAGCACTTTGAAAACCATAAGACATTCTTTCTCCATTTAGTCAACAAATAAAATTTTTTCTGAAAATGTAAATATTTCATTTTTACTGTGTACGATAACTAAGACTCATTTATAACGAATCAGAGCTCCGTTTCAAATTCAAAATAATCTTTATTTTATAGTAATCGTAGAATTATATTTAAAAAGAACATTAGCATTTATTATTTTATATACCTATAGAGGTCCTCTGGCAACAATTGATCCTTCATTTTGGAGTAAAGGAAAGCACATTAAATTTTCTGTTGATCACGATTCAAACGAAATTGCTTATGGATGGCTCTATCTTCCCCGCAATCCAAACTTTGTGGCTACAGAAGGCACGCGGCCACCTCTCTTAGTGAAAATCCATGGTGGGCCTACATCTTCGGCCATTCCAAGTCTTAAGCTTAGTTTTCAATTCTGGACCACGCGAGGTTTTGCAATATTGGATGTCGATTACAGAGGGTCATCCGGTTATGGACGAGTGTTTAGAGAAAAGATGAAGGTTGGTTTGTAGTCCTTGCCAAGTAACAGTTTAAAATGAATAGTTTGATCATATTTGTAATAGTGATAGGTCAAATTATATTTAGGGTAATTTGGGCGTGTACGATGTCAATGATGCTTGTGCTGGTGTCCAATATTTGATTCAGGACAACCTGGTTGACCGAGATAAGATTTGCATAGATGGAAGAAGTGCTGGAGGCTACACCACTCTTTGCTGTATTGCATTTCATGACGTCTTCAAGGTAAACATGGAAACAGACATGGCGAAGTATTTTATATTGATCGAGTAAAAATAAATATTGTAAATGTCTCTTTGGCTGATTGTTATATTTAAAATTGATTTGTTCCAGAAAAAATATGTTTAGATTACGTATTTAGAATAAATTTTTATTTCATATTATATTTTGGCTGTGTTAAGGCTGCGGGAAGCGTAACTTTAATTAGAACACACAGTTTTGTCTAATTTTACGTTATTAGTTGTCAACATTAAATATTTAATCTCATAAGCTATCTGTCAAGTTTAAAAATTTCCAGTCTGATCGAAATTATTTTGTCTTTTACATGCAGGAACGATACTGAATACTGACTAGGGATGGATTGCGCTGAATTTGGGTATTGAGAGATATTGGAATGTTTTAGTATACCTACACCGTATTTTTTTAAGTTATCGATTATGGGCCAAAAATTAAACTATGTCTGACTGATTTCAAATTGACTGTATAGTAGCAAGGATTCAAAAAATTACTCAGATATCGAATTGATATACCAAATTGAAAGGAATTCCAATTCAGAATACTTAATTTATTAGCAAATTAAATTTCATCAAATGTATAGCATTTTAAAAAGTAAAGTTTGGAAACAAACAACAACTTTTTCGGTTAATTCAATTTTACAGAAATGTTTACCAAATAAAAAACATTTTCTGGGTAGCATTTGAGTTAATTCGCAGTCAAAGTTATCCTTTAGCAATTTTTTATCTCCCCGAAAAACACTTTATGAAAATGGTTCTCAGATGGCAGCCTAAGCACAAAAATAAATAGTTTTAAAAATCCGTAATATCCAGAATATTTATACGTTTAGAAAATACTCAGCTACACCAACTATCATCCAATTTTATAAATATTTGACACCATAAGAGAATTTTATGGAAGAAATGTTGACCAAATTTTGGTCAAATTCATTTTTCTGATGTGGCGTTGAGGCAGCGGACCCTAAATTATTTATACCCAAAGTTGCAAATTTTCATATTCTGTCTTGTTTTAAAATTTCGGCCAAATCGGTTGCAATATTGAATACAAATTCACGCTGATCAATAAGCTTGTTTTTTATTGCAAACAAACATAAAAATTGTTACATAAAATTGAAATATCTTGCAAGTCTACAATAGTTGAGACATTATTGAATTGAAAATAAGCTACCCAAAGAAGTGTAAATCTATGACGTCAACATTCGAAAAAGCAACTTTTCAAGATCAAATGAAAGCTATGTCATCATGTGCATCTTGTGTTTCACATTAAAGCATAATGGGTGTGTTTTTTGCGTTTCATTTTGAGCAGTGACATCAGACTCATTTTAATACACAAAATGGATTTTATTCTTCCTGCTTCTTTATACTTGTAGGCTGCTGCAAGTTATTATGGACCTGCAGATTTGGTACGGCAAGTGCAAGAGATGCACAAATTTCAATCGCATTATATGGAATCACTCGTTGGCCCGTATCCTGATGCGCTCGATATCTATCATTCACGGTCAGCCTTGAAGCATAGTGATAGGATATCATGTCCATGTATTTTTTTCCATGTAAGTACTTGAGCTATGTACCTACTTATACATATAAGTATGTGTTTTAGAGAAAGCAACAGACCTCTTTTTCAATAAAAGTAGAAAATCCTTCATGTTTCTATTATTTAGAAACAAATATTGGCACTTTGTTTAATTTCGAAAATTGTGAATATATTTTTAGCATAATTTTTAGCATGTTTTCACACAGGGGTATCAATTATCTGAAAAAGTATTTTATTTGGCCTCGGTGGGTAATAAAAACTCGACTTTGGTTTTTGGACATTTATGTAAAAACTAAATTTATCTGTTTTGTACAAATTTAAAATAACAATTTTATATAAATGATTTTGCAGGGTGAAGAAGATGAAATAGTCCTGTCAAATCAGTCGCAAATGATGTATCAACGCTTAAAGGCTAAATTAGTGCCATGTGCGTTGGTCTTATACAAAGGAGAACAGCATGGCATTCGAAAGAAGGAAAACATCATTCATGCATTACATGCACAATACTACTTTTTTGGCAAGATATTTGGATTTCCACCATCAGATTCTGGAGAACCGGTGAAAATTAACAACAAGTGATCTATATTTTGTTATTCATTTGAAATCTTTCAGTGATCATGATGTTTATTTTAAATAGTGGTGACCTTAAATTTTGTAATTGCATATCTATTTTTAGCAATTTTAGCAATATGATACATTTGATGAAATTAAATAAATCAATGAATATTTATATGTATTGTACATAAATTAACTACACAACTCTAAACACAAATGATTTTTTATGTATTTTATTGTCAAGTATATTATTTGTTCTATTATTGTCGTATATCTATTTACACCTAAACTTTCAACATACTAAGAAATCATTAATTACTTCATTGATTTTGTTTCCATTTAAGGAATATTTTAAATATAATGATAAAAATGACAACTCTATGAGGACAAATGAAATCTCAAAATGATTGGCTCTAATAATTGGGTTTGTATAAAATCTGTTGAATGTGATATTAGTTACATATATGTAAAATACCAGTTTGAAATCCACGAGTCCCAGAATATATTATTGGCAATTTTCGCATTAGCTCATTAGCCTGTCTATCCTATTGTCTTACGATTGTTTCAAATTTGTCTTTTAAGCATATTTTTTATCTATTTTTGATGTTATATTCATTTCTAAATTGTTTAGTCATTTTCAAACTATTTATTCATTATCAAACTATTTATTCATTATTAAGCTGGATATTCATTATAAAACTGTTTATTTATTATTAAATTGATTATTCATTATTAAATTGTTTATTTATAGTTAAATTCGTCATTCATAAGTAAACTGTGAATTCAAAATTCAACTGTTTATTCGTAATTAAACTGTAAATTTATAATTAAACTGTTTAATCATCATTAAACTGTTTATTCATTATTAAACTGTTTATTCATTGTTAAAATGTTCATTCCTTATGAAACTGTTTATTCATTACTAAACTGTTTATTCATTATTAAACTGTGTATTTATAATTAATTTTTTAATCATTGTTGAACTGTTTAATCATTATTAAAATGTTTATTAATTATTAAACTCGTAATTCATTATTAAACTAATCATTCATTATTAAACTGTTCATATATTATTAAAATATTTATTCATTATTAAATTGATTATTCATTATTAAACTGCTTATTTATTATCAAACTTTTTATTCATTATCAAATTGTTTATTCATTATTAATCTGTTTATTCATTGTTAAACTGTTCATTCCTTATTAAACTGTTTATTCATTATTAAACTGTTTATTCATTATTAAACTGTTCATTCAATATTAAACTGTGTATTTATAATTAAACTCTTTAATCAATAGTATATGTTTATTCATTATCAAATTATTTATTCATTATTCAACTGTTTATTCATTATCAAATTGTTTTTTCATTATTAATCTGTATTCATTGTTAAACTGTTCATTCCTTACTAAACAGTTTATTCATCATTAAACTAACTGTGTATTTATAATTTAATTTTTTAATCATTGTTAAACTGTTTATTCATTATTAAATTGTCTATTTATAATTAAACTGTTTAATCATTATTAAACTGTTTATTCATTGTTAAACTGTTCATTTATTATTAAACTATTGATTGATTATTAAAATGATTATTCATTATTAAATTGATTATTTATTATTAAATTGTTTATGTATTATCAAATTGTTTATTCATAATTAAACTGTGAATTCCTTATTAAACTGTTTATAAACTGTCATTCATCATGTGGATCTCCTTGTTGATCAACAACTTCTACTGATAGCGCAATATATCGCCATGTGGGGTTCTCTGTAGTAAGTCATTGTCTTCATCAATTCTATGTAAAATGCCTCCGATCGCATCTAAAAGATGTTGTCGCTTTTGTATTTGCTTATAGATAACTAGCCTCTTTAGCATGCCACATAGAGCATTGTCAGGTGGCCAATGATATGGAGCCATGCTTTTCAGACCACCTGTGTGCAAAATCGTGATTACGACTTCGAAATTTGTTGGGCGTGGGTTCTCCATCTTGCTGGAACACTAGATATTTGGTTCATCGTCTTCTTAATTCTCAGGGATACACTGTTTTTCAAGATAGCGCGCTCTGCTGTTGTTCGACAAAATAAAAGGGACAATAAGACCGTTAACATTCACTGAATATGGATATTGTTTAATTTGTTCATAATATTGTAAATTTTCCTTTGGTTACACAACAGCCCTATTCTCGACCATTCATTAAAAATAGATTGTTTTGCATGTGTTTATCAGGAAATGCCTTAATTGTGGCTTGGCATTGAAGAACTCTGTTCTGTTTATCTTCCGGGTTTAAGAATGAAAGAAATATTTTCATAACAACATGTAGAGTTGATTTGGTGATATAAGGTTACACTGCACGGCTATGAATAATTAATGTTGGTGATTGTTCAATAGATTGCTCTAACAGTTTACCATCAAATATCCGAGGAATTTTAGTACGACTCAACTATGTACATCTCGTATTTGCATTTTGCACTTTATGTCACGAATTAGCAACTAGTATTTAATCTTCAATCGTATAGGGACTTTAAGCCCTGTGATTATCCGTAATACTTACTTGCATTTTATCCCAAACAAGTAAACAGAAAAATTGTTTTGAAGTTCATATATAGGAATTTCATAAACATTTAAATAGGTAAGGGATAGCCATTAGAGAATTGAAAGGAAATTTGAGGGAGGTGAGGCTGCGGTGGTTAGGAAATGTGGTGAGAAGAGAAGTGGATTGTGTGGACAGGAGAGTTAGAAAGATGGAGGTGGGGAAGTGAAGGCTTCAAAGAACCAAACATAAATGGAAGACTGCATTAGTGAAGATATGGAGCAGGTGGGAGTTCGAGAGGAGGATGCAATGGACCGCAAGAAGTGGAAGAAAACGATCCGCACCGGCGACCCCACCTAAATGTGGGAAATTCCAGTAGAAGAAGAAAATTTTAATAGGTATCTTTGGTACACACAGAACTATAAATCATAGGAATAGACATCATAGCCATACATAAAAATATAGAATGATAATCCATTTAATTTTTTGCAAACCCTTTTGTGGACACACTTTTTAAAATATGATATTTTGATTACTTGATTACTAAGGGTGTACATATATATAACTATTTGGAAATATCATATTTTCATTATTTTAATCAACATCATCAGAAGAATTTCATTTGCATTTCAAAACTATATGTATGTATGTATATAATAACCAGCAATGTTATTCCTATTGTTAAAAAGTCACTTGTTGTTTCGCAGTTTATCTATTTTCTACCAACACTTATTTCTCTGCCAATTCCTGAAGGGGAAGGAACCTATTTTTTACTGATCTGGAATGCTAGGGACATTATTGGACCATTCTTTCTATTTGATTCTAACCAATTCACATTTTGTATTTTAACAATTTCTGATCTCCCCACAGTCTGCGCTTGGGTGAGTTTTCACATCGTTTCTTCAAGAAGTTGTAGTCGATTTGGTTTCTAGATATATGTCTCCCTGGCTAGTTGAAGTATAGAGGCGTCTTAGGTGGTGTCGAAACAGAGTGTTGCCATGGCAGGATCATTCATTAAGCAAAAGTGAAATTGTTTGTCACCTCTTACATTTGGATCACTCAACCAAAATGTTCCCATGCTTTAGCTTGCTTGGTTGCATCCAGCAACCACTATCCCAATAATTACATCTTTCTTTGGAGTGTTGTCTAGAACGTCGTGCAGTATGACATAGAAGCTGTCTATCTTTCCTTTACTGCATTTTTTGTAGTTGAGTGCATATGGGTTAACCATTCATTCTCAAGGCAATAACTATGTCCTTGACAGGATTGTATTCCAGCATCATTTTGGAAGTTTCTTTGTCACCCAAAAAACAACTCCACTTCCTTTTTGAGCACATTCTTTGCTTGAAAAGAAAGTAGTAGCTCAATTTGCATTTATGAATTTGCCTTGACCTAAGCACAAATGTTCTAAGATTCCTAGAAGCACGCCATTTTCACTTTTACAATTTCAAGTTTTACAGTGGTCATTCCTCGGACTTTTCATTTGCCATAAATTATTTCATGTTATAAAGGTAAGCATCCTGCACATGACATCCTGCTTTAGGCTTTGATCTTGCACGATCTTACATGATACCAATAGCAGGTGGGACTTGACCTGAATATTAAAATTATTTAATACAGACTCATTCTGTCCGGTAGCACACCTAACCTAACAGAAACGTCAAGAACAAATCTAGGGTACCTACAGGTGGTTGAAATGAGAATCTAGGCCATCTTTGTTCTGGTTCACTGGCTTGTATTCAAGTTTATCAAAACATTGAAATAGTAGCTCAATGACAAAACTGTGGCTTTTACCAATAGATGTAGGCATACCTAAGAAGTTTAACATACAATACCAGTCAAATAAGAATTATGGCCTTTTAAAGACTTAAAGGGGCTTAATAATAGAACAAATTGCATAGGTGACTGATTTTACATAGCTTGTATAAAGATCTTGACCTCTTACGCACCAAACAATATTCTTTAAACAATTTAACGAATTTTCAGAATTGTTGTTTAAATGTTGATTTATCATTCAACCTGGACAAACCCTCTGCACTTTAGTGTATATTCTACAACCATCATCATCAATTTCATGCTCTAATTAATACATTTGTAAAAATGGCAGCTTTATGTGCTTCTACCTATAAGTAGCTACTTAGCTAGATATTTGGTTATATTTTACCATCAGTTTGGTGGGCCTATTTCAAATAGAATTTAAATGTCTATTGTTTAGATATATTCGTTGTTATTGAATACTTGTTCAGGCGGCATGTTTTCGGTAGCATATCTGTCATGATTTGTGATTATTGAAAGAGAAGCCACAGCTGTAGCTATTAATATTATAAATATGTTCTTATATCTTAAACGTACGACCTACTTAAATGTATTTACTAAATGTGTTAATTATGTGGTATGTGCCATCTCCGTCATCACGATGGCAGTAGCATTCAATGAACCTAGTGAGAGAGTTCGCTAAGAAGAATGTGTATAATGCCAATAAAAACTATCTGTAATGCTTTTGTTTGAGAGAGAACAATTTAGGCTTTAATCCAAAGATATAAAATTGATTAGAAATGGACGACAAGAGATTGGGCTCTTGTATTACCCGTTAAGCAACAGTACTATGTAGGATAATGAATTTCCTGGAGATATCGGTATTCATTTGTCTGATGTCATCAAGAATACTGTTCCCGCAGGCGCAGGGTCCTCAGTTCAGCTTGTCAATGTCTTCTTGCTTATTTTGAGAGCATTTAGTAAAATTAATTGAGCTAGGTAAGATTACTGGTACAGCATATTATGCTGGCTGAGACATTCCCAGACTTCTGCAGGACTACCTCAATGACGAAATCACCTCCACTTCTGCGGGTGTGTTATCAAAAACGGACTCATCAGTCAGTCCATATAGTGAAGTTCGTAACAGGGAAGGTAGCGAGGTAGTTATCAGTGTTTAGCACGCTGGACAACGAATTGGGAGGTACCCGGTTTGGGAACCAGTCGTGGCATACTTTCAAGTTACTTGGCCACACGGTTCCGAAAATGCTCAGGCACCGAACAGCCCACCTCCGACCCGCCTGGTCAATCGTGCTTTATAGGATCATGTCTTGGCCAAGCATCGCAAAAAGGTTGTCAATTGTTGGTCAGTTTGCGCTCTCCTGCTGTCGTGTGGGGTACCGGCTGCACCGTGTTTAGACTTTTGAAATGCACAGAGTTCCTGAGTCACAACTCGTCACTGGATGGGCTTCAATATTTTTGTTACTAATAACTACTGGAAGATTGTCAGCAGCAAAGAACTACCAATAGCTTTGATCTGGATGTCCCTTTGGATATGGAGCATTGACTTGGAGTTTTCAATCTACCAATATGATAATACATCTACGACCATTAAAACCTTTGTTTCTAAGTTATATGCCATTTTCTAACAAATAAATTCATTGAACATTTTATCGAATTTTACTCAAAATGTTACTTTTGATTAAATTAAAACACATGAGCCTAATTTAAACTGGCATTTATGTATGTGCTATGATTGTGCCGACATGTAAGGAAGAAGAATGGGATAAAAGAAAACCCGAAGACAATATTGGTAAGGACATAGAAGACCAGTGCTCTTTAAATCACTTCAAAATCGTCAACGATGGACAGCCTACCTTCCTTAGCCGAGCTCACGGCACTCACACCACCCCTGATGTCACACTCTGCCAAAGCAACCTCAAGAATAGGATCAACTGGCAAACTTCTAGAGATATTGGATCAGAACACATTCCCATCATCATCACCGTCAGGCAAGATCTGCGCACTAAGGA
>JAUYWI010097775.1:0-11759 GCA_034780595.1 Parotoplana pacifica | reverse complement strand
ATATTTATTATTAATTTTGTATGCTAAATTGTTCTTAAAGTCATGTAGGTTGCTTTTATAATATTTATTTTCAATTTAGTTGTCTATTTTTATTGTCAAACTGATCAAAAATTGGTTTATGTCAATTGACGTAGCCGTGCTTCAAGGTAGTTCAAAACTCCCACGCTTCTAGTGTTAAGAGAGCTAGGAATATTATCATCTTGCAAGGTATAATCCAACTTCCAGAACATGCTCTTAGTCATGCCAATTCTTCTCCTGATCTTAAATTTGCACCTACTATCATTTGTGAAGTAACTGAGGTAATTGAAACTTACAACTTGTTTGATATCTTTGCCTCCTGTTTGGAACTTACATCCTTACTCTTGATTTGCTCATGACCATACAGGAGATTTTATCCATATTTATGTTTAACCCATATTCTGCACTGATATCAACTACCTTGTTCAGCAGTGCTTGTAGATCTTCTTGTGTTTCCACCATCAAGACCATGTCATCTGCATTTCTAAGATTGTTAATCATCTTATCATTAATTTGTATTCCAGGCATTTCTTTCAAGTGATGTCAGATCATTTCTCCATACAAATTGAACAAATCATCTGGTAAAAAGATGTAGCCTTGACAGACCTTGTCAAACACTTTTGTGTAGTCAATGAAACACAGGTATATAGATTTATGGAAAAGATTGCATTATGTGTACCAGCATCTTTGACAAATCCAAATTGTTATGTACTGATTTTCAGTGTGAGTTTAGAGTGGACTCTCCTCATAATTATCTGCAATATTAGTTTAGCTCTATGGCTCCTGAGGCTGATCATCCTATGTAATTTGCACCTTACTGCCCCAGATTTCTTTGGTATTGCAATAAAGATAGATTTTGACAAGTCTTTCAGGATGTGTCTGGTGTCATAGAATTTGTTCACAATCTCAATTCAACATTCATCCAAGGCTCTGATTATATTGATAACAATCCCATCTGACGCACTTTACTTGCCTGTTTTTGTCCGACTTATAGCTGCTGCCACTTCAGATTTGAGGATTGTTGGTCTTTGGCCTCTATCATCTCTGAAAAGTTCCTCAATGTACTCTGACCATCTTGCTGAAATGTTTTTGTACCGACATAAGAGTCATGACATCATGTTCTAGGATGCATCCACTTGAGTAACATATTTTCACATTTGTTAACTCATTTATCTTCTTGTACATCACTGCTTGTTCAATATGACTTAAATTCTCAATTTGTTGGCATTGATTTTCCAGCCATGCTTGTTTTACTTCTTTGCATTCCTCTACTTGCTGGTCTAGTGGGGAATATGCTTCATCATTGTTTTCTTTCACTAGACATTTTTGTTCCATTTGTTCTAAAATGTCAGTTTTGATCCATTTCTGTCTTACTGTCATGCTTGACCTTTTTGGCACTATTTTCTGAGCCATCTTCATTGTTGAAGTTTTGAAGGCTTCCCATTCATCATGACCTTCTGCAATTAGATTTTCATATCTATTGCTCACTGCTATAGCATTTGCATGCTTTGTTGCTTCTGTCTTGATGCATCCTATATGTGTATCAAATCATACTTTCAATGATAATTTAAAATATCATTATTTTGTATATATTGAGCTAATATGAATATTGTTTTAATTTAGCAGATATGAGCAAACTTAAGAATCTTGATGTCGATGATGATGCAGATATGAGTGACAATTCTGGTGACTCAGAAAATGAACAGAAAATGGAAGAAGTAAGTGGTGTTTAAAAAAATCATTTAAAACTTGGTTCAATCTGTTCATTTTTTATGAATTTGTATATTATATACTTTCACCAGAATAATCTTTTTGATAGGCCTGAACAATTTCTATGATATTTTAGTTGATTATGTCTTACTTTTGAAATTGCAATGATTAATGGTTGAAGATGATACAGTGTTTTTTCCTGGTGGGGCTGTGTAGCTCTAAATAATTTATTGAAATATACTGCTATATTTGGTCTTTATTTATTTGTCTATATAATTAAAATGATGTTATATTAGCATAGCATTTAGGATAAATGGTTTGGTGTATTTACCTTAATGCTTTCCTATACTTGTTTATTGAGGTAGATTTTCACTTTTCATTAAAGAATTATGTGAATCTTGTTTTCAAATAGGGCTAAAATGTTTTTTTTGTCTTTAGATGTTATGCATAATTAACAAATATAGTTTGGTTTTCTGTCTTGTTTAAAATTGCTACCAGTTTTCATTAGTGCTTTTCTATAAATTTCTGTGTTTGTTGTGTTTTGTATTTGTAAAGGCAGCCAGTGATGATAATAGCAGTTCTGATAGTGAGGATGAGAAGTATAAAGGTCAGTCCAAAGATGATGCTAGTGACGATAGTGAGGATGATGACAATATAGATGATGCAAATGACAATGAAATTTTAGATTTGGAAACACAGGTGAGTTTTATATGTTTAGTTAATCACGTATTTTACTACTCTTAGTTTTTATTACTTTGTAAATTTTGACTTATTAAACAAAAAATTCTGAATTAGATGAAGATGTTCAATTATCAATTATGTTTTATGTAATGCAATTCAAAGTAAAGAGAGAATAATGTGATTACTCCATTTGAAAACAGATTTCTTAAGACGTAGATATTTACCAGAGAATATGGACCTAAATAGTTAATTTTATGTTTTTTCTTTAAAATTGTTACTTTCAGAAGGTATAAAGTATAAATGAAAGTTGTTGTTAGTTTTGTTTTAAAGGTTCATGTGATTATTTGAAAATATGCTTATTTAGAATAAGTTAGGTTCTACATATATCCAATCCTTATTTTGATTTTTATTTCAGCTTCAGTCAAATCCTTTACTTTATGATAATCATATAAAATTAATTCGCTTGACTAGACGAATGGGTGAATTGGAGAAGCTTCGAGAAAGCAGAGAAAATATGAATATTTACTATCCACTTACTCCAGGTAAGACACAATATAATTGTACACATTTAATAACAAAAATTGCAAGATAACTATTGAAAGTTTCGAATATTCATCTCTAAATGAATTGGTGTTTCCACAACTGAGGGTCCGGGTTCCAGCCTACCTACTACTGATGAGACTCAAAGGGGTCGAAACCAGTCTCGTAGTGGCCTATACTTGTGAATCAAGATTCATTTGTATTCATCTCTAAATTAGTAACGCTTTTTACGTGCTTGGTTGTTAACGCGTTAAGGGGTAGTGCTACCTTGCTATCTGATTGGCTTCAAATTTGGTATACTTATAAATCTAATAAGAAATAAGTAACACAAGTCTATAAATATTTTTTGAAAACATAGTGATCATCGATTTCTTTAGGAAAATCCCTTAAATAGCTTTAAAACGAAAAACAAAACATCTTATTTGGCTCAATTCTGATATTTAGGATTAGCAGATTGTTCGAAGTAATGTATCAGATACTTGGTTACTGGTTTAAAGCCACCATACCATAGCAGGTCTCTTTTTTCAAAAGTGAGTTCAATAAAAATTAAATGAAACTGGTTTGCTATTAGTTTCTAGATATTTTTAGTAGTTTTAAAATCAATTCAATTACTATAAATTTTATAGCATCAACTGGGTCGATAGTTCTCAAATCATTTTGGCATACCAATCATTCGATATGGAACAAATATACTAAGTTGGAGGGATTTCAATTAATAGTTTATTAGCAGATCATTTCGCATTTTCTATATCTAAAATATAGTGTTTGCAAGTTTGGTCTATCAGTAGTAAAAGCAATTTAAAAAGTAAAGCATCGTGGTCAATTTGACAAGTAACAGGTTAATTACATAAATTGTGTTATGCAGTGGAATAAAGAGTACGACATTAAATTACAACTATAACAAGTAGGAGAGGTAGCACCTTACCACAGAAAGGGCCCTTTGGCTAAGGACACATCCCTCCTGGTAGACATGGTCTGCATCCTGACAAACCACAACCCTATCCAGCAAAATCGAGATAGGAGAAGGTAACTCTGATACAAATTCCCCTTCTACCTTGTAGGGAATGTCTCTTCAGTCAAAGTTTAGGAAAAGGTAATTCTGATTACAAATTCCCCTGCTGCATTGTAGTATGTGTTTCTCTAGACAAAGACTAGGGCCTCCCCAAACAAATGTGGTTGGCCTCAGGAAGTGCATTCGTACTTTAAAACCCTCAGCTCCAAATCTTGATTATGATGAGTACAGCCAAAAGAATTCAGAATAATGCAGGCGACCCGCACCACTGTCTGTCTAGTTCTCGGTGGTGTGAAAAGTGGACGAGCAACTACCATCACAATCTCAAAATAGAATCACGGAATGTTTCAAGCATGGTTGCGAAAGGCAGACTAACAGATCGTTGATGACATGCAAAAAAAATAGATTAGTATACTATGTGTTCAAAGGTTAGATGGAATTTCTTACATCTGAAACCCTTTTAGAGTAGTTGTTAGATGATAAGTTTTGTGTTCTGAAAATTAGCCTAATTTCCTCAATCTCACTCTGCCAATCACCTGGGATAATATATCCATCTAGATTTTCATACTAAACATACTTGGTAGAAATATATTTTTGTCCTCTGTGTGTGGAGTCCATCACAGCGTCTGATGTCGTCTCGTGACCTCCAATATGACTTCTCGCCATCGAATCCAATCCAGCGTCACCACATTGAGTTATTGGCTATTCAAATCTGTCAGTTGTTTGACACCATCAACCCAGCGTATTCTTGGTCGACCTCTGCTACCGCTACCATCAACTTTCCCATCCATCACAGTCTTCTCAAGACTGTCCGATCCTCTTCTCTTTATGTGGCCAAAATAACGCAGCTTTCGCCCATTAATTCTAGACACCAACCTATCAGGATTGTTGATGTCATCCTTATGTCGACATTTGTACCCGATATCGCCAGCTGATTTTCAACATACAACGCCAACACCAAAGTTCGAGAGTATTGATACGGAGGGTTTCGTTTTGAGTCAGAGTCCAATTTTCTGAGTTATATACCGCAATACTGAAGACCAGCGAGTTGATGAGGCGTATCTTCGTGCTCATTGAGATGTCATGAAATTTCTAAAGCATAGTCATGTCAGCGCATGCTTTCCGTGCGATTGCCAGCCGGACTTTCACTTCTTTTGCACTACCATCTTTATTCAATATGATAAATCCCCGGAAATTGAATGAGTCGACAATGTCAATGGGTTCTCCGCCAACTGTTACAACAATATTTGCATCATCTTTGTCTTCTTAACATTCCGGAACAGTCCAGCTTCTTCGCTAGCATCTACCACCCTATCAACAAGTTCTTGCATTGTCAGTTTTGAGATTGTTATCAATGTCGTATCATCAGCATAACGGAGGTTATTGACAAGCTTCCCACCAACTATCAATCTTTTTTTCAAAAACAATGTCCAAAAATACTTCTGCTTTTAAAATTTCATCTATTGCAGAGGTTTCCAAAATATTCACCATCTCAAAGCAAGAATACCAAATACATTTTCAACAATTTTGGCTCGAGAGAACCTATAATTAAAAATGCGCTTGTTTTCATTTAGTCCTTTTCCGGAATGAGGACGCATGATATTTGAACACAGTGGAAGCTTTATATTGGTTTAAGGTAAACATGTATCAGCAGGGAGATTTATCGACTTATCTTCTATTGTTTTTCCAAATGAGGACTCCGAAAAGACACTACTATCTGAACATTTTTTCAAAGGCACCAATAATCAACATATTATGTACGTGAATAAATAATTGGAATCAACGATTGCCACCAAAACAACAGAATAAAACCCGTTGTAGTTATAATAAAAAAGTGATCCAGAATTCGAAGGTGACACTATTCGAACATTTATTCCAAAAAGCGTGCACAATTTTAATAAAATCTTCTTATGAAGGTACAGTTAAAAAAATCGTCAACAATACATTCCACAACGCAGCACAAGTCTCGCTGAAAATAACCGGTACAGATGATTTGCTAATGCGGCAGTTAAATGACATACTACATATGAGATTCTCAACACGCTAAAATTCGGAGCGTCATTGATAGTTAGGTCTTTCTTTGGGACCAATGGGATGGCGATGAGTGCTAGGATGCATTATGGATGGACTAAATCGTTTCAAGAGATCATCAAATCTGTCTTTGCTCATTTGATAATAATTGTAGAATATTATTTCTCATTTATTAAATCAGGAACCAAAGTATACATGTTACTTTTTGTTGTTGTTCATAAATCTTCCGAATATATTTACTACGTTTTCGCTTTTTTTCCTTTTAAATAATATAATGATAATATATTAAATAATTCATTATCTCCCATCATGTACATTCGTATACTTAATTGTTAAATTGTACATCACTCGTTTCTAACTATGTATAAGCACCTACTATGTAGAAGAATAATCGATTTACTCTCGAGAGTTAAAATTGCAGTACATAGGTAGCACTATACAGAGTCCAAATATCTGCCTAGTTAAAAGAGCTGGAAAAATAACTATCTAGTTGTAATATGTCTTTAAACATGTACTTATTCTGGAGAATACTAATTTTATGAACATAGTATAAAAATTAGGCATTTATTTGTGGTACCTAAAAAGTCAAAACTTTATTAATATTAATAAAAAATATTTTTTGACCGAAACTACAATATTATATATTTAAAAAAATAGTATCTTTAATCTTGACACCACGTCCCATTCCCTTTAACCCCAATATTTTTAATTTAGAAATATAAATTTGGTCTACGAGTGTGGTCCATGTGACTTTTTTTTGGGAAGACTCTAATATTTTTTGCCAAAATTTACTTATACATTTTCTATCTTGGTTCCAAATTTAATCCAAATAATCGATTGATGTGTTTTCACTTCGACGGAGGGGGGGGGGTGTTACCGACAATGAGCTAATACAATTTTTTGTATTGTCCCTGTTTACGATATCTAAAACCTATGATGCAATACCTTTAAATTTGGTAATTTTAGTCTTTACCTGATTATTAAAATGGAATTGTTTTTTATTTTCCTAACTGAATTGGTTTCAAATTTTATTTTTTGAAATATAATTTTAAATAGGTAAATTTACTTATTTATAATTCATTTTTTGAACGTATTCCACAAAAAATTGATTCTCAATAATATCCTTTTGAAACCTTCTTTATTTATAAATAATTTAATTAATATTATTGCAAATCATGCACCCATGGCTATATAATTAAGTAGTTAGCCATGCATATTGTACACCATAGAGTAAATATACCTACTCTATGTTACTCTATGGTACACTTAATTTATCAAAATACAATTTTAACGTTTCACCATACATGCCTGATGTGTTTATAGAACGCTAAATTCAAACTCGCTGTTTAATAAATGTATTATTTATAGAACTTTGGATTGAATGGATTAATGACGAAAAGAAACTGATGGAATCAAAAGAAGATCGCACTCATGTTAAAGAATTATTTGAAAGGGCTGTTAAAGATTATAGAAGTAATTTTTTTTATTTGTTTATTTTTTTAAAATAAATTTATGCTGATGAAAACTATTACATTAGTTTCAATTATGTTAAATTAATTTACTTCAATTGTTGTTCTAGGTGTGCAGGTCTGGTTGGAGTACGCTACTTTTATGATTGGCAGCCTAGAAGAAGAAGGCGGTCCGGAAGCTCTGGTCTCAGTATTCGAACGAGCAGTGACTGCTGTGGGACTGCATGTAATGGCAGGATCAAGTATCTGGGATGCCTACAAGGAGACACAACTGGCTTTATTAGCGAGAATACAGGTAAGGTTGAATGTATAGAAATATTGCAATCATAAGTGATACTGTTTTGAAAATGTTTATGGGTATCAGATACTTTTCATGTTTTTAGCATTAGCCATATAATAACAAAAAGATAGAAAAAACAAGTTTATAAATGAAATGTATGAATTGATGGATAATGAAGGATCAAAGCGCGAAATAGTACGGAAGCCAGGTTTTGTATGAACAAATTTATTTTTTGAAATGATAAAAGTGCCTAAACTATAAATAGATAAACCATTGCATTCATAAAAAGTGAAGATATCAAATTAGCTACCTACATGTAGCTGGCTGTTCCTATTATAGTTTTGTATAGTCCTATCAGATTTTACCGCTTTAATTATTTCAATCTGTAAAACTTCGGCTGCACAGCATGAAATAATTCACTTTTTAAAGAATGCATTGCTTTACCTGTTTATAGTTTATTTTTATCTTTTCAGAAAACTAAATTGCTTCATAGAAAACCTTGTTCCCATACTTTTTCGCTCTTTGTTCATTCATTACTACCAATTCATACATTTCCTTCAAAACTTTTTTGTTGTTTTCTTGTTTACGTCATTTTTGGAATATACTCGTATTGTTTCACATTAGAAATTCAATATCTGAATTACGATTGGTGGCTTAGGTTATGTACTAAATGTCAGACGAATTGGCAGTGCTATGACTGTGTAGACAATTTGTGCAGTGTCAACTTTCGAAGAATCTGGATTTTTCTGTTGTCAATAATAAAATAATTTGCTGAATTGGACAAGAAAAAGTATCTTAACTTAAAAAAATAAATTCATAAATTGAAAACTGATATAGTAAAATGTTAGTTTTATATCATTTTTATGATTGAATATTCTGTGTACCCTAAGTCCAGTGGGATAGAGTTTATTTTGAGTCACCTTTCTTTAGAATATTACATATTTTGTTCAATTACACTTCCTACTTCAGCAACAATCAACAGATAATGTGGAAGATAGTGCTGTAAAACTAAAACTGGAAAAACAAGTACAACAGATTGACTCGTTATTCAAGCGTCAACTAAAAATACCCTTACAAGGTAGCATTATAATATTAATCCATGTTATACATATATTAATTCTTGCCATTTTTGGTGTTGCACTGCAGGTTTTTTGTTTTTTTCTCCAAAAGATAGTAGGTACTAAAATGATGAAGTTACACATAATATCTTTGGTTTGATCACCTCGATGATGTTAATACTCTCCTGTAGATAACTAATATTTATATGTAAAATAAGATAAAATGTTTTGGGACATCATATTAGTTATTATGTTAATTAATACATATATAAAGCTAAAAACAAATTAGCATTTCATTTTTCTGAAATTTTTGTGTAAATGGTCCCCAAATCGTGAACTCAACAACGTTGGATTCAGTTAATTTTCTTAACTTTATAATTAATTTGCTATTTTCCTCCTACATAAAAGCTTTTATTTTCTGTCTAATTTATAGTTAAAATATTTTATGAGTTTTCTATATTATATTTTTTGCAAAAATTAAGAAAAATAAATACTAAACTTTCTGTTTTGTATGGTTCTATTATTTTTTATTTGTTTAAAAATTAAAATATATGAAGATTATTCTCTAATAAAGAATTTTTTATTGATGGTTAAGATGTTGCACAATTCTCTTTTTATTTATTAGGAATGCAGATAACAATGGACGAATATTTGGAATTTCTGGGACACGACAAGAGTAGCATAGATACTGAATATAACAAAGCTTTCAAATTACTTGAAGAAATTCTTCCTTATGAAGACAAATTAGAGGTATGCGCTTACTAATTCATATTATAGATATTTAGAGACCTAAGTTACTCAATTTGAAATCTGCATAATTGTATTGTATGTTATTATTTTGTAGTCTACTGCACTAGAAGGTGAAGATGGCCAATTTAAAGCTTATCTAAGTTATCTAGACTGGGAGCTGAGCAGAAAAGAGCCTCCAAGAATAATATGCTTATTTGAACGCGCTATCACAGATCACTGTCTTCAGGGAGATTTGTGGCTCAAATATATTGATTATTTAGTAAGTTGGTATTTTCAAGGTTTATTGTTGTTATTTCGGAATGTTCATTAATGATAGGCTCAGTGACTCTGGAGTGAGTCATATTAAAAGTTTCTACTAGAAGCGGACAACCAAAAATCACTGTGCAATAATTCTTTAATATTCTTGGTTTTAAAAATATTATAAATAAACACACAAAAATATAAATTATTCAGCTGAACAAATTTCAAGTAAAACATCATTAGAATTAAAAATATGAAGTTTAATTAAAGGAATGACTAATTGATAGAAGGATGTATTAAAAAAATCTGCTGACTTTCTTTGGAGGAAGTCCCCAAAGCATCCTTTCCATGAACTATGTTCATTTCTCTAGTTATTTTGCGATTAGGCTTTAGGGAGTCAGCAGAAATTTGTTTTATCTCTTTATCCTTCCATCAATAGTCATTCTGTTGTTGAGTTATTTATTTCTATTTTTCGCTGTTTATTTGAATAAGACAAAATTTGTTTAACCGAATAGTTGCCATTTTGTTTATTTTATTAAATTTGTGCTTCTTTTTTAATTAAGACATAAAAATATTCTGTAGATATTTGTAGGTACAATAACAACGGTATTTTCTATTTTCCTATATACCTAGTGGCGCCCAAAAAAACTTAAATTTAAATTCTCCCTTTGTATCAGTCCTTCAATAAGATGTTTATATAAATCTGAAAACATTTAAACGAAACTCTTTCCTTCTTTTATGCAGACAGAATTTTAATTTAAACAATCTTTAGTGACTTGTTTCAATTATAAACTAAAAGTTTGGTACCCAATTTTTTAGACAACCTAAAGCAACAAATTTAGTAGCTAGAATAAGTAGTATAGCGATATTATATGTATTTAAACACACAAAATGTGTTTTTTTGTAGAGGACAAATTAATTGATCCTCCTTATGAGCACTGCGACATAACCTATAATTTAAGCTTGAATAATATCATACATATTTAGCTATCGATAAAATTTATTTTAAAACGTCCTTCGATACTATTCAGTATGCAAACTGCTACATATTTAGTAACTTTTAATACTTTAATCTCAATATTGTCAGCTTTCAAACCTTCCCCACTCTGGTTTCTCTTCATTTTCGGATAAATCGTTCGCCTTTTACTAAAGATTTCCGTGGAGAGGAACAACACAATGAGTGTATGTTCAATTTTTGAATCTCTGGCATCCCAGGGTACTATTAAAACAAAGATAAAATTATCATCTGTATTGGACAATATCAAATATAAAAATAATTGTAATTTTTTAGTGTTGTTCTAGTATCTTCTTAAGCGATATTTTATTTTAATGATATGACATGTTAATAAATGTTTTTAAAAATGACCCTCAGTATTAGGTACATTGTTTTTATGAAGGACTTACCTACATTATTTTGATTCCTAGGCCTAGAAAAGTGCCCATCATTTGGAATTTAGAAAGGTGGCCATGTTTAGGACTTGGTTTCAAAATTAGATGATATGGTGACATTCGTTCACAGTCAAAGTCGATTTTGACCAGCGCTTTAGCATTAGGGTTAGCTATTTCTATAAGTTTCACACTGGAAAGATTTACCTGACAGTTGTAGTGATCACCACCCTATCCTTCTTGAATGAATTTGAAGCGCACAAACCTCAAAAGCCCAAGTGGTCCTATAAAAAGCTAATTGGTTTGAATTCGAAAGCCATTTAGACATCACTCTCTCTCTAAATTGGTCAGAAGAAGCCACAGAAACTCCAAGCAGCCATTATATCTAGAGCCTGTAAGCATAAAGCTCCGGCCACTTCGAACGCCCATGTCTAAAAATATGTGGGACAAATGTGCTGACGTTGAAGGGCTGTACCTCTTCTTCGACGGATATAACGCTGTTGTAGACTAGAAACATAGTGGATGAGTCCCCTGTCCACTATGTTTCCAGTCTACAGCAGCGTTATGTCCGCCGAAGAGGAGGA
>JAUYWI010097764.1:0-11761 GCA_034780595.1 Parotoplana pacifica | reverse complement strand
TCAGGTAAAAACATAAATTGGGTACAGTGATTGTGTGTGTTAAATATAGCTAGAAAAAGATGGTGTTTTGACAGAGTAAACAGAGTAAACTCTGTCAAAACACCATCTTTTTGACACTAAATTCAAAAAATCAGAATTATCAATAATATATTTAGCAATAATAATCTTTATGTGAATTACAAAATAAACTTAATTTTTTTAATAGAAGTTTAGTGTTATAACCTCTGTTGCTAAGTTTATTGTAAATGAAATGCAAAATCTTCATGAGAGACACAAATATAAGCATATCCAATGAGTTGGCTGTAGAGGCAATTACATATATTCAATAACAGAATGAATATTACTGTCAAACAATGGCATGTTAACAACTTCAAAAGAAAAATCATCTGCTTTATGATACATTTTAGTATGAAATTGATTATTAACAACTTCAACATCAACATCAAAAAATGTATCTCTTAATCCGTTACTTTTACTTTGTTCAAGAATTAAATCTTTAGGATAGATGTCTTTAGAAATATCTAGAAAGATGACAATGTTAGGAGTAGCAATATCATCAATATATCTGGGATTATTAGAAAGTTTAGGTGCCAATGAGGGAAAAACATTGTGCATTTACGCAGGTAGAGTGTTTTTCAAATAATAAGAAAACATATTGGTAATTGAGTAGATATGTAGGTACCTACTTTTAGATTTAAAATATGTATCCAATGAAAATATGAGATTATATGTATTATATTGTGCAGTATAATTTGGCATATTCCAGGTTATAAATACGGGATTCAATGTTCATTTTGTTTTAACCCCGAATTAGACAGTTAGGTAAGTATATAACATTTTTACATAACAAAAATTAAAGATGTGATACAATTCTTAGATTACGATTTATACATAGGTACTCTATCTTGAATACTGGCAAAGCAGTAAAGCGACTTTGACACTTAAGCGAATTGTATAGGCTACAATGAAACAGATCAAACGTTAATTACTCACTTCAAAATTATTTTTAAAGTTTATTTGTTTTGAAAAATTTTATTCTAAAACGTCAAAAACCTTATGGAAAAAGTTATCTATATTTTTAAATTCTAGTTCAGAAATAAAATACAGTATATGTATGTATCTTACCTAGCTATTAAAAATCTCAATTTGATAGTGTTATTAGCATACACCTACAGCTTATTTTACATAAATCATTTGCTATTTGTGCAATAGTTGGACCTCAATAGTCTTTTTTATTGAAACATAAATTTATTTTAAATTCAAAAATTGTTTTAAATTTTTTATATTTCGTAATGACCCAATAATATATTTTTCAATTAAAGATTGTTGGGGCATTTTATTAATATGTATAAATATTTAAAAAAACAACTATGTAAATCTAATTTTCCTACAAATGTGTATTTCGTTATAATTTTCTTTTATTATTTTTTTACCCGTTTATCTATAGAAGATGAGCAATATCACATCACCTCAAGAACCTCAGTGGAAGTTTTTTGACTCTCCATGGGATCTGTTACGCGACTGTCAAATGGTACCAACCACTGACTCCTCGCGATTGTACTGTCGCCTGTCAACATTACTGGGCATTCTCTCAGCTTATATATTTCCACTAGTATCAGTATTTGGCATCATAACCAACTGTCTTATTGTTTATGTGATGTCATGGCGAATCAAACGACGCACACGTCAAATGATTTATTTGATATTTCTTGCCATCTCTGATAACCTTTATTTGATATCTTCCGGCTGGTTCTGGGTCTTTCCAGCCAAAGGTTTGCCCTACGCAACCAACGGACAGATCTACTTCTTCTCTTTTAACTACAGCAGTGCAATGTGTCGCTGGCACCGATACTTCACAAGTCTATTTTCATGTTTGGCTTCCAGTTTCTTGGCTGTGGGATCGGTGGACAGGTGTCTCACTATGTACTATCCGCTCTATTTTGCCAATGTCAAGGCCACATCTGCACTTTTTGCTTCCACAACTGTGGTCTTGGTAGCGGTTGTGATTTCGCTGCCCTATTATATCTTGATCGGTCACTTTCACACACCTGATGGATACACAGGTTGCTGGCTACTGGAAGCTAATAATCTAGTCCAGTTCATGCATACCTTCTACTGTAATGCTGGAATGTTTCAATCAATTGTTCTGATTACAAGTAATATTGGTTTATTGATTAAATTGGCGCAGATCCGAAAGGTTCGCTCAAAATTAGTCAATAATGCCACAATATCAATTTCACCCAAAGAAGTGTCAGCTAGTATTACCATTATGAGTCTGTCATTTCTGTTCTTGATAACCTCAGTACCAATTACGGTCGCTTATACTTTAGCATTTGCTGTTGAGCGATTGCCCTATTTGGACAAGTCACTGTTGCGGTTCTACTACAATTTTGGTGATATTATGATGCACTTCTTTTACATGCAAGAGAGCATCAATTGGGTGGTATGCATGTTGAGAATGCCAGCCTTTCGGAATGCTATGTTAAGCAAAAATGAGAATACAAGTATTTCATCAAATCCTCGTAACAGTCATTATGCAGTTAAAGAAAACGATGCTTCAGATTATTCCAAAACGACATAATTTCAATATACCCTATAATTTAGTTACTTGGATACCTAAATACCAGAAACTTAGGTAGGTATATAATTTTTTGTACGAATGATTGAAATTATTAAAGACAAAAATAGGTGAAATAAAGTGGGTTGTTAGCTGCAGTGTTCCAAAAGTCAGCCGTTGCCCAGTGCTCAGCACATAAGCTTGTTGCTGGATTTTTTGTCATAAACACTTCCTGTACTTCTGTCACCCATGTAGGTATGCATAGGCATTGATCTTTATCTTTATCTTTATCTTTATCTTTATCTTTATCTTTATCTTTATCTTTAGATCAATGTGCATAGGTATTGGATGATCTTCCAGATCGCTTGTATCTAAGACACTATCCACCCAGAGTCGATCGATATGAGACTACCTGTCTCTGATTTATTGGGTCAATTCGAAAACAATCGATTTTATAGAACAATTTTGCGGAGTTAGAAATGAATTTGAAAAACATTATATGGCTATCACAATGTGTAGCAGTTATTAAGAAGAATGCTGATTACATTTGAACTGTACCACCTACATGTATTTTCTTTGTTTGTTCAATTTATTTTGCTTTATAAAAACGAACTTTTTCGGACTGACCTTACCTACAGCATGCTTAAGTTTTCGGGCATTTTCTTACTCACTCATGGAATTAAATTTCACGTGAGAAATAATAATCCAAAATGATTTCATTAGTTTAGAGTTTAATCTAGCACACATTTCGATCTTTTTTGGATGTTAATAATTTAAAATGTTGAGAAAAATCTTAGTAGTAGGTAGTGAGTATCCAGGTTTAGGAGGAAGGTAGACTTTATTTGTACACCACCACTAAATTATTCGTTATATTACAAAGTAAAGTTTATTTAGAGAACTACATATGTGTTCTGGGATAGTAAATTTTATGTATGTATATTTTGTTTTATATTTGTATTTGTATCATGCATTACTAGAGTAGCAAGCACATCATTGGTAACTAATGAATGGAATTAAAATGCACATTCAGTTTAACAGTTGTTATTACCTATCTATCTATCATTCTTTATAATATTATCACAGGATAAGATTAATTTTCCGTTTAATTTTGGATTTTTTTAGATGTAAGTAGGCATGTAAACAAGTTTTATTTTCAATAAATTCATTGTATGTATACATATGTTCTGTTGCTTGTGTTCGCATATAAAATTGTTAATTTTTGGACCATTTTTTAAAATGAAAACTAATAATTATTTCTCCCCAAAATGTTTTACTTTTGACATCACTGATATGTAAAAATGGAATAACAAAAAGGTATATGGAGGATTCTGTCAGAATTTTTGTAGTGACACTACCGAAACATGGTTGACTGGACCAATCTATACCAATCTTTCTGAAGTCATTGTTGATCAATTTTTAGGTTTGACTGAAAGCAGATTAAAACTGATGATCATTAGTGAATTAAATTTCTTAAAAGCATTTCATTAACTTTCTTTCTCGTTTTAAAAGCAAACAGACAATCACGAGAATTGCTTTTAATTTTCTTGTAATTTAATATTTTCTAGTTTTAAGTTTGATGTCTAAAAGGTCGACTTTAAATTGTGTTTTTCACATATAGTTTACCAAATATTATTCAATTTAATCATTATTTGAATTCACGATGGATTTTTAGCAAAAAAAATGCCTTTGCTAATTTACGTAAACTTCATCATTTTAGAGGGCCGTCCCGTGATCAAAAAATATATTAACAAATCCGCAAGAGAATGCATAAGTGAGACATTTTCGAGCAATCTGCGAATATGTTCTATATATGGTGGGGGACCACCCTCACCCCGAAGTCTACGATGGTTTAAAAGTAGGCAGGTAATTTGAAATAAAATGCATACTAGCGTCAAGCAATTTTATAGAATTTTTATTATATACCTATCACATATAGCCTATAGATATTTAAGGTGAAAAGAGCGATCTTTTGCTATGTTTTACGTACGGACAAAGTTACCATTTTTGACAGGTTAACTATCTACATATATCGACACTTTTTTACTTCACTTATTCTATATTCCACTGTTTTGTATTAGCATTACGTTAGGTAAAAATGCCTCCAGAGGTTTTTTTTCTAAATTACTCAAAACGGGTGAATCGATTTACTTAAAATGTAAAATCTGTTCACTAAATTCTCTTGCGATTTTTTTTACATTATTTTTTTTGCGTGGCGCTATCTGAAAAAATAAAGTTGGTCTCAAAATGTACGTTTTACAAAAATAAAATTGATTAATATTTGATTGATAGACTATGAACACTCCGTTTTTTATTACCATTTTTATTACCCAAAAAAACTAAATGATTGTGTCGAATTTGTGCAAATTACGCACTACTACATATATTCCTAACAACTGTCGAAAATTTCAATGAAAAATATTGGTCCAAAAACATTGTAACATTTTTATGTCAAAAATTGCCTTATGAAAATTCTATATTTAGATAAAAATGAATACTCGTAGTTCATTCAAATGCATTCGTGTTCGGCACAACTCTTTTGCTCTAATGTTTGTTATAAGTGTGTCAAGTTAAAAAAAGTCATAGCGTTATCCAAAGTCAAAAATTGAAGTCCACTGATTTTGGTACTGGACCCAGCCAGGCCAACACATTAAAAATCAATTTTAGGGTGCGGATTCATTTCAAAATCCTATAAAGGACATAGAAACTAAAAATAAGCTATTTTAAATCAAATAGAGCCTTTTATATGTGAATAAATTTACGTTTAAAAGAATCAATTTTTATCACCTGATCTCATAAACTAGCAACCATAAAAGTGAAGTTTCCAATTTTGTAATGCCTTCCTAATTCTAAATCTCAATTCAGCAGAATATGATGTTTCGTTTGGATATTAAAGCCTTTTTTAAGTGATTTTAGTCAATATTTTTCAAAAACTATTTATACATTTCTGTTATTGAGTGCCTAATGGACCTACACACCAAATTTGAGACTTGATGATGTCATCAAAAATAAATTCTGTCGATAAATCTCTCTAAAATACATGCGTATCAAAGTTCAGCCCAATTTATCTACATAAAGTATGAAATCCTAAGGGGGGTAGCCACCCCTCTTTATCCACGGCCTATATGAAAATATGTGTTAAATTTGCTTAGCTTAAAGTTACATAAAAAATATGATTTAGCAAATATTTAAGATCAATTGAATTTTGAGGTTATTGTCAAGAAAAAGCAGAATTTGTTAAATCTAGAAGCTTTTTTAGTTGTTGTATATTTTTTCGACAGGGTTTCTATAGTTGATGGCATAGAGTAAATATACCTACATAGAGTAGCCACTCAAACATTTTGAATGTATGCACCGGTGATTTTACAACTACTGACTAATATTGATAGGCAGAATTCAAATCAATAATTATTTTCTCGCTATAATTTTGTCTTGATATATTTCTCGTTAGGTACTACTTTTAAGTGACACCTAAGAAAAAGTAGTATGCAAAAATTAAAAGTATTTTTAGAATAACATAATTATTTGAATTTTAAACCTTTGAAAAATATACATTTCATATATAACTGTAAAAAATTTGATACAAAAGAACACGTTTATTTTTTCAGTAAAAAAATAATTACTATAAAACTGAAAACAAATTTGATAAAAAATTATGCTTACTAAATGCACAAAATAAATAACTAAACACTTCTTAAATCTATAATTTATACAATTAGAACCAAATGAAAGCAGAAGTTTATAAACAGATATCAATTACAAAATCTATCTACATAATTATTATTTGAATTTGTAGCTTCTAAAAAATAAATATTATTATTTACTTCATAAAATGGTAACAAAAGAAACAAATTTACAGAACTTTTTGAATTTTTGTAGCTTAAAATTATATACTAGTTTTTAGCGACACTATAGGCAGATTCATAAAATAAACACGGAGTGGGTATTCTATGTATTGTTGATGGTATACATTTACTAAATGTGAATAAAAATCTTTAAATATTTTTTTTCCAACTGACGTATACCAAATTGCAGCCGAATTGTGCTCAAGGGATGTGTGATATGACAACGACGAGCAAAGATATATAAATATTTTTCAATATCTTAAAATCTTTAAATATCTTTGACGAGGAGGATAGAGGAACCAGAACCAGTAATGTACAGTTTACAATATCAAATACAAGACAAATTTAAACAAAAGTTATTTTCAAATTATTAAGTACATCACATATGTAGGTAGTTACCAAAAGTCATTAAGACATTTATATGTAAAATAGCAAAGAACCGTAACTAATGAAAGCTAATTAGGATAACTAATTAGGATGTAAGACCTTTTTTCATCTGAAATAGGTATTTTACTAATTGACAGGTTATTTTGACATAATGTCATTTTTTATTTCCGTCTTCATATTACCTAGTCAAAATATGTTTATATTATTATAAATCGGTATTTTTGTTGTTGTTGTTGTGAAGGATAATGTTAAGGGTAAAAGATTTAACATTTCTTTATATCAAAGAAATAAACACTTACAAAAATTTCCTCCTTTAAGTCACCTTGGATGAATGCAACAATGATTCAAATGATTAGAACAAAAATAGACTCTATGAAAAACAGTAAGTAACAAAATGTCCATTAGACATCCTTAACTTTAAAAATTACAGATCCTACCTCCATGTATGTATTAAAATACAAAAAAAATAACCATTACCACAATCTTTTAGCAAAAAACAATTAATCCACAAAAATATTTGGATTATAATAAATAATCTCATTGAGGTAAAAAATAACTTTTCTACAAAAAAAATCTAGATAATACCACAACAGAACCTCCCATTGAGATGGATAATCTTGCAAATAACTATTTGGCAAATGTCCCTACAAATGAAATCAACCCAGACACTCCAGTAAAAATCTACAATACTGATAACACTGAAGAAATTTATTTATCCCGCATCTAGTCTAGAATTTAATAGAATAATTAAATGAATGAAAATATCACTAAGAAATTCGTCAGAACATATTCCTCTATGGTTACTAAGACGCCTGCCAGAAAGTTTAATATATACATTTTTTCTGGTTTGATGAATTACTAAATAGAAGATTCCCGGAAACTGTCAAAACTGCTACTAAAATGCCAATTTTTAAATCTGGTTGCAAAATGAACATAAGCAACTACAGACCTATTTCCCTTATTAATTGGTTGAGAAATTGTTTTTTTTTTAAAAAGATCAACAAAAGACTATCAAATTTTCTAGAGGATAATGGTATAATTCACAAAAATCAATATGGTTTCAAAACAGATCACAATACAAAAAAAGTGTTTTTTCCATATAATCAACAGTATACATGAAAATCTAATCAACAAAAAATATTGTGCTCTCATTACATTGGATCGATCTTAAGAAAGCATTTGACCAGTTGATCACCATTTGCTACTGAATAAACTGTTCTCTTATGGAATCAGGGGATCATATCTCAAGTTATATCAAAGACGATGTTCTACTATCATTAACCAACATCAATCATCCTACCTCACATGTAAGACTGGAGTACCACAAGGCTCTCTAAATGAATCTTTATTATGCTATATGAAAATCATCTCTATTAATAATGCAAAAACAAAATATATGCTTTTCTCTCCATCCAAGACTAAAGATCAAAACAAAAATATTCTTATAAAAGATATAGAAATTAAAAGAATTCACACCCTGAAACTTTTAGGATACCATATTGATAAAGACATGAAGTTTAATACTCAGTTTGAAAAACAGTCATGACAATGAAATCTTTTCTTCAGAATCAGAAACAAATTAAAATTGCAAATGCAAGAAATTGATAGTATCTAAATAAAATAATCAAATTGCCAAATTAGAAAATATCAAAACAAAGCAATTAAATGCCTATTTAATGTGAAGTCCAAATGTTAATAATGTTATGCACAAAAACAAAATTCCAAATATGACTAACTATTCAAGCTTGAAATGTATAAATTTGTCACTGAAAATTGCATCACTAAACGTTCTTCTACATTTCTGAAGGGTAAACTTCAGCATCACGAGAGCAACGGGCACGAAAATAAAGTTATTTTCAACGTCTTTCTAAAAAATATTTTTTCTCTGATATGTTCAATGCCCTGGTCTTCTGGAATATTCCTCCTAATGAACTCAGAATTTTAAATGAAAACTACAAAATTATGTAATTATATAATTATTAAAAAATATCTGTTTTTCCTCCTAAACATGTTTAATTTAATTAAATATTGCACATTGCTATTCTGTAATATTCTCTTACCCCACATGCTTGCCTTGGGTTTCCTTGTACATCACTTCGTGTTATTCAATAAAGAGTATATATATAAGTAACATACTTTTATAGGTTGTGACAAGGTATCTAATTTCTTCATTTCTTGCACACGGAACTGCCACAATATTAATGGATGAGCTTGTTAATGCTGTTAATAATTTGGAAGCACTGCATTTATCATCTATTGGTATGGATCGATCGAATGTCAATCGCAAACTTCAGGGCGGAAGAGAGCAAAATGGAAAATGACTGGGGTACACTTCTGCTAAATGTTGGTACCTATGGTCTACATATTTGCCATAAAGCATTCGGTAATGGCCATACTGCTGCCGATTAGCTTGTTTCAGCAACATGACGGGAAGAGTACAAAAGTCGCACTAGTAACCAACGATACAGTGAAAATTTATTTACAACACAGTTAATGGAGTATTCAATTTGGAATATTTTAAGAAATTATATGTTTCCCTCGTAATTCTGTGCCGATCGCTGTGTTGAAAATATCTCAGTGGCTGAAAGAACGTTATGAATATGGCCAGATATTCAGAGAGGTCTAAATCTCCTATTCATGTGCCTCATACAAACGCTTGCAGGAATTTCGTAAGCAAAAGAAACTCTTTGTGATCCTTCCACATACATTTCTGTGGCCAAGACTGTCAGCAGGTTTCTCACCAAGGTTCAAGTAGATCAACCAATGTTGCCTTTTCTGACAGGTGAAATGAAACGCATTTTAATGCACTGATGACCAGGCAAATAAAATTTGTTAAAATGAAATAGTTTTTGACATATGTACATATGTACATAGTTGATTTTAGTATTAATTATTATCTTTTGGTGCATATTGATCGGTATATCATGAAAAAATCTGTATAATTTCCGTCTATTGGATTATTAGGATTTTGGAGCCCTGCCAAAGAGTTGTTATTCACGTCTTTGGAAGATGCGCTGCGCTTCCACTGTAGAATGTGAACCCTGATGAAAAACTCTTGTAGAGATCAAGAGGTTAAACCAAAATGAATGCATGTCTGAAAGGAATGTTTATTCCGATCTGTTATTTATTTGCACAATTGTCTAGCAAGGAAGTATACCCAATGATAAGATTACCCCTTAGTTATTTGTGGCTGTAGCTTCTGCACGAAGAAAATACTCGGAGTATCTTGATGCAAAGAAGAAAGAAGAGCCGGCTTTGAAAAAGCGGAAACTGAAAGAAATCGATCAGTTGACAACCAAGAAACGCCAACTGGACTTTGAAGGTTAAGGACCTTCAAAAGCAAGATGCTTAAAGTCTTAAGGCTCCTAAAACTTTATTGTGTAAATAAAGCATAAAAACTGCGTGAATCAAATCCAGTAGAGACAAAATCTGATATTAAAGTCAAGTTGCATGAATTGGAATGATTAGTGCAGCATAGACACTAGCATATTTTACATATTTGTTTATTCTTCATAAAGTATTATTTGTTCATTTACCATGAAAAAAAAGGTTTTTACATATTGATTATTCTGTATAAAGTATCACTTGTGCTTGTTGGTTTTTCTTTATAAATTTAGAATCAGTGCATTGTTATTCACAAATAAATCAAGTATTGGCTGTCCTGAAAAAAGTTCGTTTTCCAAATAAACGTTTTATTTAGAACATACATATAATGTGAATAGCATAGTGTATAATTTAGAACCTGGAATTATAACTGTTCATTTGGGCAGATATGCACCTCCAATACCTATCACCATTTGACTATGTTGTGAAAGTTCTTCACTGCTTACCCATTTTTGCAATAGTCAATGATTGTAGAAATCTGTTGATATGAATCCGTATCTCACCAACACTATCAAATAAAATCTTTTGTGAATTAGTTTCTAGTTTCTAGGTTTCTGAAGATGAAACGCTTAAGCAGGTTGAGATCGGGCGAATAAGAGGACTTTTTCACTTTTGTGATCACGAGTTCTTCCATAAAATCTCAGACTGAGTGCGCCACATGAGGCCTGGCATTGTCATGCATCCATGATAATCGTTCAGCAGGGATTTGATGCTGAGTTTGAAAGTAATTGATGCAATTTCTCATGAACTCAACATATGTCAGCATTAACACTGCCACCATCTTCAAGAATTTCCAAGTAGCTGCCACCAATAAAATTAGATGTAACGATGGATATGTACTTATTGCAGACATTGTCCTTCAAGATTTATTCTACATTTTATAACTGGACGTACTACCGAATCACCACTTCCATTGCATGGAACCCATCTATGGATAGCAGTTTGCTCAGGCCAATATCGATATTAAAACCATTTTTATCACAAACGACCAATCTCTGTCTCTGATAAAATATTATTCAATAAATATTTGCAACACTGAACTCTCTGTAACATCTGTTCTTCACGAGCCTATGCGGTACCCATCTAGCCACCACACAAGTCTTTTCTAAATCTTCCGATAATATTTCATGGACCTGAGCTTTGTATAGACCAAGTCGCCCACCAATATTTCTAACTGCAACTCCATCATCTTCATCTATCATTTCTGCAACCAAGGCAATATTTTCTTCTGTTTTCTGAGTTCTTGGGCTATCAGAGCCCTCGTTTCTATTCCTAAACTCTCTCACCAATTTCTGTACCCTTCTTACGCCTATACAGTCTTCTTCAATATTGTCAAGTAGCTCCTGTATATTTAGCCCAGAATAATGTTTAGTGGCAATACTTAGCTGAAATAAATGATGTTTTGCTTCTCTAATTTAACCATACTGTTTGATAAGCGTACTACAGTAGTAGCCAAAATTCCAGAAATACAGAGATGTTAATAGATATGAAAATTTCAAGGAATTTCTACATTGTACATCAGAGAAAGTCTAAAAATAGCAAATACACAATTACTTATTATATCACAGAAAACACAGATTTATTAAACGAA
>JAUYWI010097753.1:0-11762 GCA_034780595.1 Parotoplana pacifica | reverse complement strand
ATTAGTCGGTGGTCGGTGTAAGAAATCTTGAGTACACGCCTATAGCACCACATCTCAAAAGCTTCAATCCTCCGAATGTCAGTCTTCAGCAGGGTCCAACCTTCACTACCATACAAAGCTATTAAACAGAAATCAGCTTGACAGTCTCTGTACATTCCAAATGGTTTTGAGACTCAAGAGCGTGCTTCTTAGTTAGGCGTTTCCGCATATCAGATTCTGATTCACAGTTTTCAGCGAACTCAGCACCCAGGTTTGTAAATTGGTTTACTTGTTCAACTTGTTCACAATTGCATGAGATATTAACATCTTGATGTACTTTTCCTGTGACTATGCTCTTAGCCTTCAGGACATTAAGGTAAAGGTGGCTACGAGTCTGTTTTGTTGATGTTCTGCAAAAAGGACCGTATCTGAGGGTTCTCACTCTGTATTTTCCTATCTGAATTCCATCGTCTTTAACTAGGCAATTAAAAAAAATAGCAAAAAGGTTTTTATAGAATATATTCTAAACTTCAAGACAGTATAAGAGGCATCTCAAAATGGAAGAGGGTATTGGGTGTAGGTATCAGCTGTGGAATTTAATCGCCACGAGTTACGATAGCTACCAAAATTTTCTTTTACATCATCTACTCATATTTCCCAGACTAATACAAAATATTTATTGAACTTAGTGAGATACTGACTGTCATACGGACTAAAACCGTTTTAATCCTGGTGAATGATAATCTATAGTGACAATTAGTCTTTTATGCAGGAACTTCCTAATTATTGGTAATCGGCTGCTCTTGAAATTGAATCAATTGGAAAAGTGCAAGTGTTCAGATAAACAGTATCAGCATAATTTTATGACACACCTTTAAAGTTGCTGTTTCACCTCATGACAATAACATCCTCTAAAATTTAAACGATTTTTCATATAAATTAGAGTAACAATGGTCCAGGACAATCGAATAATTGGGGTCAGTAGGTATTGTACATTAATTTACTCAATGAAATGGAAATCCTTCATTCAACTATACTGTGGTGTACACATATGTAGCTTCCCCATAAAACCACGTGCATTTTATTTCTCCCCCCAAGAGTGATTGATTGACACCTCTGAGACGCTAGTTTCTCGCCCTCTAGTCCCAGGAATACTACATAGCACTGTCACAGAAGAAAAGTACGTAGCGTAGCTGGTACCTGTGTCGTCGTCACATAACCAACTAATAAAATAATTAGCAATAAGAATAAAAACCACAATCCGCACGCTACCTGATCTTATGCACTTTATTATTAGAAATTAAAGTATTTCACACTAATTTACAACCAAGTAGCCTTTGGCTGGCTGCTATGTACCACAACAGTACACCAACCAAGGCAGTCACTACAAACAACAATCTCCTTGCACAGCCAAACTTCTAGAGAGCAGAGAGACGGTGTACGTACAGACAATCAATCAATCAAATCCGATCAGCAATTAATCGATATAAAAACACAACACAAACAAAAAACAATGTTTAACTAATAGGTAGTTAAAATATAATATAATTAGTAGCGAGAGAGCGAAGAGAGCCAGATGATATTTATCAGGTACTTTTATCCAGAGAGAGAGAGAGAGCCATAGAGCTGGATCACAGATCAGATCCGGAGGATAACAAATACCTCTATCAGGAACCTGCGAACAGACTAAATCAATGTCTACACACAACACAAAACAGCACAGCACAAAGATAAACAAACTACCTCTCTTTTGTTACATCAGTCAGCCTCAGCAAACAATAAATGTAGATAACATAGGGTGGACATTACTCCTATCAGTATTTATGTACGATAATCGAATGACCAAATTACAACGTTTAGAATAATAATTATACATAATAACTTTTATTTTTATCTAGAAACACCATTTCACTTAGTCAACTGATTTATTAGACTGTTTTTAACATTTAAAAAATAAAAGAATTCCAGTTTATAAAATAGTTATCTCTGGAGGTTTGGACGCGTAGTTTTAAAGTGGAAGTTTTTGTTGCAATAAAATATTTCACCACCGAAATGAAAATAAAATTTTCAAACAAACAACTTCTATGTCTAAGTACTTTAAAAAATGGCGCCTTCCTATAAAAGTACTAAAATGGAAGCATTCATTTTATTTACAAGGGTGATCAGTGTATCTATTAATATTCAAACATGACCTCAAGAAGCGGTCACCAGAATAACCCACACTGGATACTTTTGGACACCACATACGCTCAAACTGAAGGTGGTCCTGACACCAAAATGTTTTAATCTAATTTGTAACTACTGCTGGCTTGTAGCAACAGCAGTGAAACTCTTCTACGAATAAAACAAATATCAAATCACAGAGATAAAATTGAACCAGCCAACACAGCAAGAACGAGGAGCATGCATAAAAAATAAAACAATAAATATTTGTCTCTTTGTAAATCAGAAATAATGAATATTATAATAAAAGCTTTAAAAAATACTAAATGTACTTCAGCTAGTACCGGATACACCGTCAATAACACGAAACGTGATCTGGTTACAAGACTTCGAAAGATTAATAACATTTCATCATTCCGAATTTGGAGACAGTTTTTAGCTTTCAGAGAAATTGATACATGTTCGCAGGTAGCTCATTCATCAGTCTATGGATTTATCTCTGTCTCTATAATATGGCTAATTGAAATAATGCCTGTCTGTGATTTTAAAATAATAACTTAGTACACCACCTGCTGAAATAACGTGGTCTATACAATTTATTTAAGAACCCAGGTCTTTAAATGGTTCTTCGTTGTAACAAGAAAGGTACCTACTGCTTCTCTGGTTATAGACAGCATTCATTCCATGTGATCGTGTGTGGTCCAAGCAAAATAAAGAGCCTAGAGAGCAGTAATACTGAAGTACTGAAATGATATTCCACAATATGCACATGGAGTACTCGATCCAAAAAAGTGCTGGCCTTCTTACAGAACCTTTACAATGAGACGCCTACCTAAAAACACAGCAATGATTCAATGAAACCAAGTTCTCTATTCATTTGTTGACGTGAATGTAATGAATAGATGTGTCTACATAATTACCAAATGATAATATCTCAAAATGATTTCAATTTCGTTAATTTTTTATAAACAAAAGAGAAAGTAAAATGCTAAAATCGCAGCTCCAAGAATGAAATACCAACAGATATAGTAATACCTCCCCCCCAATCGCGAGATGTCTCTAGAACTCACTACAATGCCTATACATGTCTCTGCTAGGACATTTCTCCAATCTTTCGATGTCCCCAAACCACAGATGCCCCGAAGACACTCCCACAATTCTCCAGATCTCTTTCCTCTGAACCTAATGGGTTGACTATATCGTCAGTTTCCAACCACAGCGACAAGAGCAGACAGTAACTACCATCATCATCACCAGATATCCCTGGAATCCTAATCTCACCAAATGTCCCCTGAATCCTCCACACTAGCACCACCATCAGATCAAAACTGATTCCCAAGTTCTGCCAAGTTAAAATTATCAACAAACAAACAAACACGGATAACTGTGTCAGATTCCTTATGCCGAAACAATGAGAGAATTTAAAAGAAAGAATGTCACTACTATAACCCCAGCATCCGCTGTCCTAAATCTAGGCCACTGTGCTTAAACACAAAAGACAATAAGATATCACCAGCAGTTCATCACTCAACAATGAATGCGAACTAAATAGCTAAATGGCATTGAGTACAATTAGTTAAACAGTTGAAAAAATAAAAAAACAAAGACCCCATAGTATTATTTCATCAAAATAAAGAAAAAAACGATACTAATTAAATGTAGGAGTTTTAGAAGAAAACAAGTAACCAGCTCGTAATATAAAACAAAACGCTACTAAATAATATTTATAACATTGAAATATTCTTATAATTATTTAACAAGGCAGGGGAGGGGGAATAGTACATTAATTTTATACACATTAATTGGCAACTTATTTGTAAAACATTTGCTCTAACTAATATAACTACAAGATAACAAATGTTAGTAGTAGTCTATCTCTAGAAATCCTAACCCAAACCCTCGCCTGCTCCCCACACCAATTTGAGTCAATCATTCACAAGTAACAAGATCGACACTGGTGTTTCATTCAATATATTTTTAATAGAACGGGTAGGTATGTAGGTACCTACATAACTAGCTAAGCTAGAAGAACATGTAGAGAGACCCTCGAACACCTGCAGGCCAGGCATGCTCTAGAAGCCGGAATGTTATCAGTCAACTTGCTGTATTGTACTGCACTTTTTTTTATTAAACACGTCATACAACTGTCCATTTGAACCTAAAAAGAAGGTTCAGTCACATTTATTTCTTCTAGTTAACAAACAAACAAAAACAAGTCATAAACGGGCGCTAGTCCCTGGACTATTTTTTTTTGAAAACACAATTTTCACCTCTTCTTGATAATATATATGTTTAACCAATATATTATTAATAAGTAACCGGAGGAAACGCTGGATGCCTGTACTACATACCTACTAATCCCCTATACAAAATGGAATAAATTTAATACTTCTTCAGTCCCATCATGGAATGCCTCAATCTGATACTATTTATGCCAGTGATGCAGTCAGTAGTGATAGTCACCAGATCAGCCAGGTATTGATTTCCATATCAACCTGATTTTGACAGCTGAACAGGCCAGGCAGCATGTCCAGAGGTTCATACAGTAGTTAGTTAGCTATTTAATTAAATTAATCATCAAAATATCAACTACTATTCCAGCTAATCATTTTAATTAGACAGCAAATTCTTTTTTAGGTGTGTAAAGTTTCAAATTTATAAATATCTCCTGACATCTCAGGCACAGGTGATGAGGAAGCCATACATCTGTGTAGGTCCCTACCTACATTACATTCTTTTCTATCAAAGTTCACTCAACACACACTTCTGTTTTGGTCACAGTCACCTACTACACTTGTCACAGGCATGCAAGCATTAGATCTACTCGTGATAAGCACTTCCTCGTCACAAACATTCCTTACTCGTCATAGGCATTTCGTACTCGTAAGAAACATCAGCTGCTCCTTTCAAACTGCCTGTTTTTCAGAAATAAAAACTTCACATCAGAATTATCAACTTATGTACTCGTTCGTCACAAAACCGCCTACATATTACTATTACTGCCCGCCCCAGAAACTCACCATGTTCGACGCCAAGCCCCATGTATTTGATCTTATTTGATTCGTGAAAGGCTTTCTTCTTCAGTCGACAAATCCTAGAAAATAAGACAAACGAGTAGATTACGTATTGAGCACATCAAAGGGAACTAACGTGTAAATATTTAACTACTTATAGTCCGGGAGAGTAGGCTCACAATATCACGTCAGAAAGGTTTGATAGTTTTAATTAGCTTCGAAAAAAATCGATTTCAAATAGTGTCTAAGAATAAAAGCATCATACATTGCACATATACAGTCAATAAATCAATTTTACAATCACCTGTCTAGGTTTTTACAAAAATCTATGAAAATAGACAGTAAATAACTCAAAATCAAAATAGGACCATAGACATATGTATATAGATTACCTACTGCTAATCCACAACAATGGTTTGTCAGTTAGATTAAGAAACTAAAAATAGATTTGTAAATTTAATAAAACCATTTAAGATGACTGCCAATTATTTCTAATCATTAGGGCTAGTAAGACAAGACGTACTTGCTGGCCAATTTATTCTTCTCCCTCTTCGCCAACTCCACCACGGCCATCTTCTCCTTCACCGTCTGCTCCTCCTGCTTCTTGCTCTCCTCTGGCCGCCTGCCCCCCACCACATCACGAACCAGACCTGACGCACTGCCTCCCACTGTTGAAGAGGCCAGAGCCACCTCTGCAGCCGCCGAAGAGGCCAGTCCGCTCTGCCGGAACATTTCCTGAGAGAGCCGATACAACTCGGCGCCCAAATCGGCCAGCCGAGTGGGATTGGGTGTGACGTCATTGCCATCCCCACGTCGCAGTTTTGCACAGTGGACGAGTTCCTGGCGTTTCTGGACTGGGTCCTCAAAGACGGCCAACACGCTGGGATCCTTTAAAATAGTTAAAAGTGTGTTTAATACACTGGTTCCGAGCTCTACAATGACGCCTTGGGTTCACTAGTCCTCTTAGGACAAAAGTCATTATTATATGATGTAATCACTGGTCAGATTCTTCTACATACTAATTTAGAGATCGGACACTCCTTGGATTTCAATTCGTTGGATTGCCCTATGATGAATAGTATAAATAGGTCTTTTGCCGAGATTAAAATATTATAAATTCTGTTCAATCAATTTTAGGAAATAAGAATAAAAGAATAAAGACAAAAATCCACTATCATATTAAGGAAACAGGAACCCCACTAATGACCTAAAATGCACCTTGGAATTGACTTCACCAGTCTGACTCACTCTTCTTAAACTGACCTATTGAATCCTTGGAATTGATCTTACTAATGGCCTCCTCAACTCACCCTAGAATTGACGTGACGCGAAGAAGCCGCTCTCTTCCTTCTTCCTGTGATGGCCACCTGTTGCTGTCTATGACCAGAATACAATCCATTAGACGTCGGTATGGACATCTGCTGCTGATGCTGATGGTGAGCTGCTGTCATCGCCAGTGACGTGGGAGAGCAGACGTCCTCTAGGGAGAGCATGTCAGGCTGCTGGGTGAGGCTGTCCACGTCGTCCTCAGATGGGGTGGGCAGGTCATCGTCCAGGCCCTCCTCTTCCTGCTCAGAGAGGTCAAATAGCAGAGTGGGGTTCAGTTCCGCCTTGGGACCTTTGCACTGCGCGTTGTACTGCCAGAAGTAGGATGATGTGGATGTACGCGGCGTGTCTGTAGGGGGATGCAGGGGCGAGCATTAATGGGTGTCAAAATATACAATTATAGAATCAATCAAGGGAGCATTGGTTCGCTTTTTATAGAACACATAGCTATATATCATTTCTCTTTAAGAATTCAAAACAATTTGAGCATTTCATTTTGACACACAAACGTATATAGAGCCACACGAGGCTGTACAGAGTATATACCGTCGCCATGTCAGATAAAATACAACCTCCTTAGGTTTTCACATTTTATAACGTTATTTTAACAGTCACCTGAATCCAAAGTATAGGTACGATCAATAAAATTAACAGTTTTACCACCTTCATTGGATAGTTGTCTTGAAAATTATAGCTTTGTTGGTTGCATACGGGGCTATATAAATCTATACGATCGAAATACAGATTGAAGTATGGTAAACAAGATAATATAGCAGTTTTCCATAATGTTTATCTTTTTTTAACTATTGAAATCCAAAATGTACCGGTAATCCCTGTTTGATTTCTATAGATTTGTGTAAAAGCTACACACGTGTATAAAACACATCACTGTGAACGGTTTGGAGTTCTTTGTAAACTTACTCTGGCATAGAGGAAAGAAAACTAGAGCCTCGTCTCCATGGTATCTCGTGTATGTCTCGCTCAAATCACACCATTCTTTCACATATTTAATATGATGGCTATTCTGAAGTTTGATATAAAATTAAACTTCTGAAGAAAGTTATAACTGAAAAACTGCATTTGGACCCCTAACAAAGCTCTGTCCGTATTTTTACTCCATACTCTATGATTTAAGCTCTTTGCATAATCATTTCGAACTATAGCGACGAAGTTTTTATGTTTATAAAATCTGACCTCTTAATCTTTGTTTTTTATAATTTGGTTAGTCCTTAACCAGACATGCAATGTGTAACTTTTATAATTTTATTTATGTCCTGTTTAGACCCAACACAATTTCCACTTTATTCGGTCAGGTAAATAGCATGTGGGGTGACCATTCACCCCTACGCTGTTACTGGATGCAGCCTATCTTTTCCGTATGTTATATTGTTTGGGCAGCCCTAAATATTCATTGAATTTTAAACCGAACTAACAACTATATTGTAAAACAGATCTCTTTTCTAAGTCGCATCTAAAGATGTTAGGCTAGACGGATTACTTGTTTAAAAATACGTTATTGTTTACAATTTAGTTTCGGTTTTATGTTTAGCAACAGATAGTTTTGTCCCAATTTGTAAATAGGCTACAATCACTATAGATAACAGTTAATGATTAATTTAGCCATGTCATTTTTTTATACATTGTGCTGAGGACATAATTGTACCCCCACCCCCCAATACCTAGTGTATGTACATATACGTTCTACAATGAAATTTACATGAAAATATGGTAAAATGGATATTCTTAAAAAGGGAAGTCCAGTATACCAAACACAATACTCATGCATCTCTAGTGGTGTAGTTATCATGTTCGACGGTGTAAATCATAGAACAGCATCGTCAAAATGCTTTCAAAAGAAAATGTGCCATTAACAATACAAAAGACGCTACCATTGACAGCCTCAATAAAAGTTAGAAAAGCATGTTTAATTTATGTTTTTTTAAATATTATACAGCTTTCATCCATTAAATATATAAATTTAGTTATTTTAATGGAATAATTATAATATTTTTTGAACCCCTGCTACCAAGTAGAGAAAAAAGCGAAATAATATTATTTTTTTATTTTTAGATTGAGGCTCGAAATGGTGAAAAATTAGTATTTTTATTTCATGAATAAAGTAGATTAATTAAATAGTTAGAACTATTTCCCTCAACTATTTGTGTAGTTTTCATTATTCTTGGGCTTTTTTGAAAAATCATCCTAGATATCGAGAAATATTGGTACGGCGGCTATTTTGACTTTGTTGAAAATTTCGAATAAAAAGTACTTACCTCCAACCAAAGACGCTAAATAGTTAACTAATAAATACCTAAAAAATACTATTTTTACAAACATATTTAAGTTTTAATTTACCCTTGAATTTTTATTATTTCGTAATTAAATAAAAAGTATTTAATCGTCGCTGTATTCTAATAAATACAAAAAACTAATTACCTATTTTGCCAAACATAAGCAGTAATTACAAAGAAAGTTCTGGAATTTCATTGGTTGGCTCATCTGAAACACCGATAATAAATTCTGTCTATCCATCTTATATGTAAATCGCTTACTGCTCTATCTAGCCTCTGAGCAGTATAGTATAATTAAAATCTGTGGTCGCATCCCGTGCCAGCAAACTCAAACTATACACAGTGTTGGACAATGATTTCCGATCACCTCTATTTTTTGATAATATTATTTTATATTATAGCAAAATATGTTAAACAGCACAGCATATAAGTATACAGTATTGGCTGCCAAATTAATAGGCGTCATGCAGCATATTTTCTCTTCCCTTATTAAATAAGAAAGTATACATCAATTAACTACTATAGTCTAGAGCTGGTCGGAAATCATTGGCCAACAATGTACAGTGATTTTAATTTTTAATTTATTGAAGAGAAAAGCAATGAAACTCAAACAACAACAGTCAGAGCTAGAGATAATTCTGATGTACAAAATCCACCCAAACTTGCTGCCTAGTAACAAACAAACAGGTGAGCTAGTATCAAAGCTCGAGCTCAGCTCAGTCGCTCAATAACAGCTGACAGTCCAATGCGTGCTAAAATATCGAGCGCAACTCTCTCGTGGCACCACAACTTTGCTCACTGAACCCCAACTGGTTGGAGTAGCTTGGTTAGATACCCGCACTCGTCGATGGTTATCAGAGGCTATTTTTGGAATCAAGGCACTTCACCGCTTGTTTTTTAGCCGTTCAATGTTATCAAGTATATTTGCAGTTCTGAGCTACCAGCCACCCTGTGACAATAACCAGCTTTGGTATTTTAATATTTCATGTTTTCTTTTTGACAAATCGAAAATTTATGCTGAATAAATGTTCGATCAAACAAAGCATCTTGATCTCTTTTAAAAGCAAGTAAAAAAAATCACCAACATCAATTCAGAGAAATGTTAGTAAAAATTCTTAGATTAAGCAGTTTTACAGAGTGCATTGTGCGTGTATTTAATTGTTCCAATTAAACCATTTGATCATTGTGACTAATTCTGTAGTTGGTTTCAAAATAAAAACTCTAGAGTAAAGTACTTCGAGGTACCTACATATTCTCTATATTATGTGGACCCCAAAAACAATCGATTTTCTCTAGGAATCCCCCCATTAATTGAAACCCCTATCGCAACTACGCGCGGATAGAGCATTCGCATAGATCCGCGAGGTATCTGTACTCTGGTCTGTATGCGTACTATGTCCGTGGTATTCTTGTGTATGTCAGCCCCAATCTGCCGTGATTCTCAGTCGAATTTTAAAAGTGATTACTTGCCCCAGCGGACAAAATCCACAGTCTCTGTGGCGTCAAGTGCATACTCTCTACGCGGCATCCGTACCTTGGTGTAATAGGAGTTTTATATGAATCCGTATTATGGCCATGGAACTTTTATAGACAATTTTTATGCACTAAATGTTACTTCCCTGTAATTCACATGTTCTTTCAAGGCACATCAAAATTATTGGTTTCTGTAAACAGTCATCAAGATTTAGAAATTACTTTAAAAATCAATTCATCCAAATTTTACTTTTCCATCAATACAGATACTGTATAAACAATAAGGATTACTTAGCACGAATAATAATCAAATTGTATTTCAGTGTGACTGAGGCTAATTTCAGACTAGGAAGGGAGGGGAATATTCAACTCCAATTTAATTGATTTTTCATCAGACCGACAACATAGAAATACTATATAAATATAGCCAGTCAAACAATTCTCATCTGCCGCTTTAGAATACATAGTTGGCCTCTTTCAATAGTTGCTGAGTAAAATCTTGTGATCGGTGACAATAAGCAACTTACTTGACGTGGATGAAACATGTTTGACACGAGATGTCTTCTGTGGAGTTGGGGTGGAGTGTCCCGATTGTGAGACAGTCACTGACGATGCCAGGTGATTGACAGCGCTGCTCGTAGTGGTGGTATCCATAGCAACACTTGGCATTTCATACGCACACATCAGAGTGTCAAAATCTAAAATGGAACATTGAGAAGTGAGAAGTAGTTGTAGGTACACTGAGCAAAGGCCCAAATTGTAGATGTGATCTGTCTTCAATTTTTTTTGGATCACTATATTTTCAACAAACATTTCCATAAAAATCGTTCAATAATGTACCTTCTGTGTAAAAAAAACATCCAGATAAATTTTAATTATAGTGAATATTGAAACGAGGTCTAAAAATGCTTCAACCGGTTTGGAATCAATGTAGAAAGATAAAGAGCACCAAAAGTTAGGACGTGACCCATCCCTGAAAAAAAAGGTTGACCCATTTTGAGGGAATGCACATCTTTCATATCATTCCTGGTGTCATACAACAATGAAACTGTAGGCCATATATCCCAAACATATTGCCTACTGTTCGACATTGTATTATGGCATTTTTTAATATTTATTTTGTGCATAAAGTGAAACCTAAGAGTCATTATTCAATATTTTTGCTATAAAAATTCCTATCTTTTCTTAAAACACAAATTATACGTCTACGTATAATCATGCCTTAACAATATTTTTTTATATATGGAAAAATCTAAATTACGCAAAAGGTATGATGTTTTTGTCTAATTTAGGAAGATAGATGCTATTCCAAGATCTGTGAAGTTTATCCACCACATTAGAAACAAAGAAAGCTTACCTTTGGAGGATTCCATAGTTTCCTCCTTAACTACAACTGAAGTCTCTCCAGCACAATAGCCATCACGTGGTGTCCCCGACAATTCGGCACACATGTCAGAGAATCCACCCAACATCGGCGTTGTCAAATCCCCAACCGATGGCAGGTTCTGATCAATCC
>JAUYWI010097752.1:0-22890 GCA_034780595.1 Parotoplana pacifica | reverse complement strand
GTTACTTTATAGACACCCTGTGGAACATAGTCAAATAAGATATATTTCATATGCATTACTACTTTCAGAATGAGTAGTGTTGAAAGTTTTATTTTAAATTTGTTACTATCTGGCTAATCCTAAATAATACATGTACCTATACGACACATGGTGTGATTCATTTTATTATTTATCTAACTAAAATAACAATTTATTTAGATGACAAATGATAAATATTATTGGGTATCTATCTGTTGTACTAAAGAGATTTCCCTACATGGTAAATTCCGATAAGCCGTAAATTAGCAACTTTTATAATGGAACAGAATTTGATTATTGTTTAAGCTACGTAGAGACGTAGTAAATATAGCGTGATTTCCCAATTGCTCAAAACCTATTCAAATGAAATTTACTTTGGGCCGAGGAGTTAGCTTAACTCTGAACCTTCTCCAAAATTGGTCATCAAGGGGAACTGCTGCCGTGATAATGCGATGAAAGGAGCCCAAATGTAAACGGAGGCAACTGACTGCATCTGCATAAAGGCCACTTAGAAGGCGCTAACAAGGTAAATTTGTTTCAAGGGGCGCATTTTTCTTCCAAAAATTATTTTGGTCATACAGTGTGCCGCCATTAATCCATAATCTCGCACATTGATTATTATTGTAAATAAACTTTATAGCTAATGGTTTACAGCAATTAGAATTGGTACAACATCTAATAAAAATCAAATTTCATGTTATAAATTTCATTATATCTAGAACAATGACAGTTAATTCCATCAACAGTTGAATATTCAAACACAATAAAACACAGATAGGAAGAAAGTGAAATGTAGGAATACAAATTATAAGTACAAATAGAATATTCCTGATTTTCATTAATATTTTCTATAATGTTCAATCTAAAACTACCCTCCCAAAACTCACCTAATCTAACAATTTTGTAAATTTTATTTTTACTACTTCTTAGTACCATTAGCCAAATACAGATATCGAAACATTTGATGAAGTTTTTGAAATTTGAGCCTTCAAAATCAAACGACTTTCAGCTACTTCCACGCTCCCAATATTCCCTAGTAACGTTACGACGGCTAAACAACGCTCAAAAAACCGACAAACATCAGCATCCCACACCAATCCTATCACATTTTAGTTCTTTTGCTGCTGTTACGTCATACGTTAACAACGATAGTATGAAATTTACTGTTTATAAAAGACGCTCATGCTGCCTATAGGTAAGTTACAGGCAGACATCTGGCCCACATCTAGTTTGCAGCGACCATAGTATAGTGGAGTCCTTAATTAACTGCGTTTTATAGAAATAAACAGAAAATAAACAAATACATTTTATCAAAATTCATGAACATGTAGTTTTCATAGACATAGATCTTTTATCGATATCTTTTATTATTGTTAAAGTATAGATGGTGAAATTTGTTAAACGTTTACAACTGCGGATGTGCACTTCTTAAGGGAAATGAGTGACCTTTTATCAATACATCCTGGCATTCAGATGGAGCATTTGTGTTTGATTCAGGCCACACGTTTCCCGAGTGACATTGAATTTCCTTACAGAGAGGAATGTCAGATTACTGAAACAGCCCTGTTATCCTCCTGACACAAATCTCTGCGATCGTTTTGTGTTCTCCAGATTAGAGGCTCTCAGAAATAACAACGATCAACAGTCTGACTTCAGAGATCGAGAAATTTTCAATTGTTCTTACAAAGACACCTGCCATCTTTCACTGCCCAAAGAATTCAATGAGATGAAAGATGATTACCAACATATCATTGACAAAAACAGGACATCACTTGTATTGTGCATTTGATAGAATATTCGTGTTTATTTTCTTTAAAAAACGGAGTTAACTAAGAACCACACTTTACCTAGAGTAAGTTTCGTGATAGCGCATTCAGGGCCCGTGGCACAATTTTGAAAGTGAGGGTGCTCTCCTAAGAAATGGGGATCAACCGATATGTTAAATCAGGGACGCCAGAGCACTTTCAAGATTGGGAGGGCAGAATTACAAAATGTCATTCGTATTCAGAACTCTAGATAACAAAACCGAAATATTTACAGGTCTCTGACCTGCCTCCCGCCTTAGGAGTTTCCTCTGACTTTTGGTGAGGGTCTGATGTGAAAATATGAGCATACTGAATCATTTTTTGATGGATGTTTCAGTGCACTTGTAAACATTATTGGGGAAGTACCTAAAGTGGGGGGGATTTTTTGGTGAGTGTTTCTCTTAAAATCGAGTCAAACAGTAAAATAACAATGTAAAACTTTGGCATGATATTTTTTGATAGGGGGGATTATGTTTTAAACACGAATTTTAAAGTAATTGATTAATCCAGAAATGGTTGATTGATTGGTAATAGTACTTACTATGTACATTGCAATTAAATGATTACTTAAGTACTTACATACACATTCATTTTTTAGTACCTAGGTAAAATTGCTTTTGAAATTGAAATCTTTTGTAGATGTACCTAACACAATTTGTATGGTTTTGGTGTAATTTGTCCAAGTAAGAAATTTTGTTCAACCCGTCTACCAATATAAACTAGCCCATGCATATAGTCTTACGGCTACTGATTACCTCACTCATAAATTGGTGCTGTTGTTGGCGGCAGCCGTTAGCTATTCTTTGATCACTTGATTTGATGAGTAGCCGAAGTTAGCACAACCACCAGTACAAGCAAAAATTAAACTTCATCCAAATGATTTAAAAGTTATTGTCAGTAATATAAAGGTTAAAATAAGAATGTGTTTTTTTATTTGTTTGAAATACTGTATATTTAATTTTTTACAGGAACTTAATTATTGAAATTAGGCAAATGTCCGTGTGCTAGTCAGTGGCTAACTTTATTATTAGTTGTGTATACATCTAACAATAAATGCCTAAACGTTTATTGAATAACTCACTCATGCTGTATAGCAGCCGGTTTGTTGCTTTCAAGTAGTCTCCTAATTTACATTAGTATAGGCATAGAGGACGGATACATAGAGTTGAAACTCGGACACCGGCCAATTACTCCGGACATACAACTCGGACACCAAAACTTTTTACACCATCAGATCCGCAATAGACTTTTGTACACTGGTGTCTATTTTACGGTTCTCAGAGCTGTACTTTTTGAAAAAATTACGATTTCGACCGGGGGGGGGGTAGTTTTCATCTTTTGACTTTAAACAGCTCTCCTGCACAATTTTATTTTTCAACTGTAGTCCATTCTTAAATTTCAAATTGTTGTCTTGAATTCATTTCTGTGGGTATTACAGTGTAATGGGTAGCAACTAGGTAGGTATAACAGTGTGATAGGTAGCAACTAGGTAGGTATAACAGTGTAATAGGTAGTGACTAGATAGGTATAACAGTGTATTAGGTAGTATCTAGGCAGGTATAACAGTGTGTTAGGTAGTAACTAGGTAGGTATAACAGTGTTTTAGGTAGTAACTAGGTAGGTATAGCAGTGTGTTAGGTAGTAACTAGATAGGTATAACAGTGTAATAGGTAGTGACAAGGTATATTGCAATAAAACTCAATTAATAATCAAAGCATAGAAGGCACTTCTATATTATATTTTATAATAGATTTATTCATATATGTACAATAACTCAAATACAATAGTAGGTACTTATAAACACTAAATTTCATGCAGATTAGGTTGTAGCTCACATTTTATAAAATAAACGAATAAAGTATACAAATCAAATCAGCATATATATCAAATAATATGTGCCTAGAAAAATTAATGCCACCATTGTATTATATTAGGACAATAAAAAATTTCGCATGTTGGTTGATTCAACAAGCAATTTACAACAAAACCAACCAAAACAATACTAAATATTTTCTGAAAATAATTTTAACAGAAAGAGTATGACCAGTTTTCACACAACTCTGACAGTTGCCAAAAACGACAATTTAAAAAAAGAAAATATTGGTTGCATATATTTTCACACGCATTTTTCCTGCACGAATATTATAAAAGTTAAAAGAAGTGGTTAATAGAATTCAGAACAGAATATAGGTGTGCATTTAGAACCAAAGAACTCTTTGTTTATTAAAGCCAAAACTCTTTGATTAGGTACAGAGATAAACTCTTTATACCACCATAGTGTATCCTTACTCTATGCTTTATACAGTAGATAAAAAACCTTTTTTTGCAGAAACAATATCATTTATTCTGATAAAAATCGTAATGAGGTATTTATTTTCTAATATAAAAACTTAGTTGTCTTTTTCTATTAAATAATGTTAATTTACATAGACAGCTTTAAAAACAAATAGGCTTTCAGTAGCTACTCTACTTTACTGGATTTGCATTTATTCTGAAAGTTGTACATATAAATTTATTTAGCAAAACTGACAACAGGTTTTATATTTACGAGTAACCCAAGATATTATCCATGATTCAACCTATCAAATTGAGATTTCTAAGACCAACCATCCATATTATTTGTCAAATATTCTAGGTCCAGTGGAAGCCATCTGCAGTTAAAAATATGACTACTTATTTCCAATTAAATTGTAAATGTTATTATCTTTGTTACAAATAAAATGGAAATGACTACAATGTAAATCAGTAAATTAAAGAAATTTCATAAACATTGAGAATTACAGTGCTAGCCGAATTAGTAGATGAATTGAAAATTTCATTAATTTTTTAAGTTAAATTTAGATGATAAAAATTCGATAATTCTTTTGTCAAGAGACTTCCTGTATGCTACCTATTTTGCATGAATACAACATATTAACTTTGATGATACCTATTTTGGATTGTGAAGTTATTAGCACTGTGATGATAATTTATTGATTAATTATTGTATCGTAGGTGTGAATTGCAGCTGCTAACAGAATTAATTTGTACCTACAGGATATGTGCGTCCATTGATCTAGATAAAGATCAATGTGTGCGTCATATTAGAGTGTATTAGTATGTACATAGATAGCGCCTATAGCATCTCATCTAACATTTTCATTGGGCAATTATTAATTGATATTTGTGAACCAATTGGGGTAGGTACACTGCTTAGGTACAATACAAAATATAAAATGATTGTTTTCCATTATTTTTAGTTATAAAAACGGAAATGGCTAAAATCATAGATATGTCTGCAATTAAAGAGCACAAATAACATCTTCCCTTCTTCAGCACACAGATAGCCAGATACCATGGGGTTAGTGAAGCAACAGTAAATGAGCCACAGTAAATGAGCAACAGAAAAATGAGCCAGAATTGATCAAATAGAGTCTCCACAGAAAAATTACAGTCAAAGTAAAGGGAAATAAGATAGAAAATGAAAGCTGTCCCAGTATTCTAACTGGAGAAGGGAACAAGAACTGGTTTACAACTTCGAAGAACATTAGGTATATCAGATCATGGAGTTGAAGTGTCGAGTCCAACAATCAGAAAACATTTAGCTGAAGAAGGATCCCAATTCCCACCACTTTGTTGCTCTAAAGAAGCCCAGATTGACAAAGCAAATAAAGAGAAAGCATCTAGAATTTGCTCAAAAATATTATTCCAAATTCTAATCCCAATACTGATACCCCTTCTTCTTTTATCACTGTTCCATTCTTTGGTTTGACATCCATGCAGCTGACCAAAAAACTTAAAACATTGCGTAACAAAAGAAACACCAATCAATATATCCTTCAAAACAACAAGATTGGTTCAATATTTTCTTTGAAAGATAACAGCAAATCTCAAAGCTAATGTCGTGTACAAATTCTCCTGTCTTGATGATCAAGACTGCTCCTACAAACTCGTCGACATTTAACTACAAGAACCAAGGAACACTAACCGTTTGGGACCAATAGCTGAACATGTGGACAATTGTGAAAAATGTGAAAGTGGTGCTCAACTTTTCGAACAATTTAAGATCATGGACAGTGATAGCAATAAATTTATCTATAAAAGAAGCTATTTATATCAAACAAGTTAATCCCTCATTGAATAGATCATTGTTGAACTGGCTATTTAACCAACTTTCTGTTATTTCTTGTTTTAATTTATTAATTGCTATATTATTATTGTTTTAATTTCACATAATTAATGTAAACATAACACATTTAAGTCTGACGATATAAAGTGAATTTACGAAACAAGGCTGTACAACAAACCGTACTCCTGTTTATATTACTCCTTAAATTTCCTTCTCTTATATAATTTTATAAGCTTCTATTGAAATTTTATTACTTTCAGGCTGCCTTCGGTGACGAGAGCACCTTTGAGGCTGTCAATGAGCGTCGCAAGCGGGTCTACAGAAAGCGCACCAAGTGTCCCTGTAGCCCAACATCTTCATGTGGTGGAAGGAATGATAAATGTTACTCTCACATCATAAGCACCCCCGAGTACAAACACAAATTCTTGAATGGTGACTTACAACGGTATGAATACCGACAGGACAAAGCTCCCTTCCATCTTCGAGATACCGGAAACAGCTCGGATTTAAACATAAGCTTCAAGAAAACCCTTCTTCAGACTTTGGTTCCATGGCAATTCCATTAACAACATTATTGTGCATTCTATTAATTCTATGACTTTGTAATACATTTCTGTATACCCTAGTAATTTAAATATTTTGACTAACCTGTAAAAAAAACATTACATTGCTATACTTTGATTTAATAACAAAACACATCAAAAATTGTCAAAATTTTCAATTCGTCTACTAATTTGGCCAGTACTGTAGTGCTATGATTAAACTGCATAGATACCACAATACGATTGGAAAAAGTTTACATTTTGAGAACGTTTTCTTTCAAATAAAAATGTTTAAGCATAAAATAACTAACGGTTTTTTTACCTCTCTGGACGATATTAAATTTAATTCATAAATGAATTGTTGGAATTACAAGAACAAATGTCGAAGGTAATGGCTAACAATGGTAATTATGTGTCAAAACAAACTATGATTAATAAAAAATGCATCCTGTTTGTCCCAGAATATAAAGTTCAATATCTTACAGCTAGTATCTAGTATCACATAAAATGATTAGATAAAATAATTTTAGATAGAAATATTATCCATTTGTATACATTTTTATGTAAACTATGTTGGTAATGAATGATTCAGGTAACATTTTTCGATACCATACTATGTAAAACGTACTATTTAACCAGCTAGATAAATAGGTACTATTATACACCAAAATAAAAATAATAACTAATTGTCACATATGTATGTACAAATTGAGTCCATTTCAGTTCGTAAAATTTATTATGTACAAAGAAAATAAATACAGAAAAAGCTATTTACAAATAAATAAACTTTAACAGACCTATTTGTTTCAAATTTAAAGCATCCTACTACTTTCAATTTATGAAGTGGTATACCTACTTCAAAATATTATAGGGTGTTGAAAAAATTTAATTTATATCCCTTGCGAGAGGTTTTATTTTATTTTCTTAAAACGTTACACTTCTATATCCCCGAAATTTATTTGAAATTTAGTTAAATGAAAATTCTCATTATAGAATACTAATTAATAAAAAATATTTGTTTAGCAAATAAAACATTGTATCTATTATTTGGTTTTACTGCGAGCGACTTCCTTTGCAATGGCTTAATACGGCTGAGTCATGGGCAAAGACAAAAAATGACCAGAAACGAGTTGATACGTTTGAAATATGGTGTTATCCACGGCTGTTACGTGTATCTTGGATTGAGGGGAGACCAAATTAATGGGTTTTGGAGAACATCGAGACTGAGATGATGCTTAGAAGATCTCTGGTAGTCAGAAAGATGCTCTTCTTCGGCCACATAATGAGAAAAGGCAAAATGGAAAAACAAATAATAGAAGGAACCATGGAAGGAAGACTACGTCAAGGGAGATCGACAATTTCATGGCTTCAAGATGTGAAGAAATGGACGGTCTAGCAACTGCAGATTTTCTGGCAGCAAACAGGCCAGGATGGCCTACTCTTGTGTCGACTACAGCAGCACAGATTCGCGCCATCTGATTTCAAGAAAGATACGCATAGAACACCAAAATAATAGTTTTATTTGTTTAACAAACTGAAATATTCTTTCATAAAAACCATCCGAATAAATTCTGAAATATCATTTGAATTGGATTATTGACGTAGGAAACTATATACCTGAATATATTTTGAAAGACCCCATGAGGGTATATTATATGTGCATTAGGTACCTAGATATCCTAATTAAATTCAGCAACATTTAGCTTTTTTGCGTTTAATACGCGAGTTCTGTGATACTCTTATGGTATCCGGTCTCTGCTGTTGTTCCAGGTACTTTAGACGAAGAATTTCACTACACAAAGCATGAAACATCTAAAAGAACAAATACCAAAAAATGTAGGTGGTACCTAAGGAAATAGCATATTAATTGCCTTCGAAAAAAACCTTTTAATATAAAGATTTCTTTGGTTGAAATAACTTGGTATGTTTTTTAAAGCAACTAGAATGACTCGAATAGTATCATTTCTTTTTCAAAGAAATTAAAATAATTCCTAATTTCAAATGTCAGTTTTTACTCGTATCCAAGATCAAGATACCTAATTAATTAATACCTACATCGTACCTTTGATATATACAATATATATGATATAATAATTATAAAGTCCATTTCCTGAAACTGATACTTGTCAAATGTTTATTACGTGGGTGTAGCACGGTATATTGCTTTGTTATCGTCTTAATATTGAAGAATACCTGTGCAGGGCTGGTAAGGGTGCAAAATTCGGTTGATGGTGTCGTTAGCATATCCGGTTTGGTAGCTAACATCCTGCATATAGGTACTAATCAATTGTCATTTCAATGAAAATTCTGAGAACAGTGAGGAAGTATTTTTCTCTGAGCAAGAATTTGAAAGTATAAAAACTGAAAACATTTACTCAAAACTTCTCTGCACAGGTCACGAAAGTTGAAAATCAGTAGAAACATACAAATGGAGAAATAAAAGAAAAAATATTTCGATTCCTCATCCTTATTTAAAAAAAGTAAAATAATCGTTAAGAAAATTTAAAAAATAAAATTAAAAGGTACAAATATTAATTCGAGTGATTCTGATAGGCTTTACCGTATTTGATTTTTAAGTAGCTGCATTGGAATGTTAAATAAGGTCATGAAAATGATAAAATTCATCTGCAATATACATAGCACAATGAATATCTGCTATAACCGTCGATACACCAGCGTACTGGTTGAATGTAAACGTGTTCGATACCTCCAACCAAACAGTAGACTAGTACGAATGTAAATATCAGGAATATTACATGCTATCATAAATCAATATTGATTACCTCTGATACGTTTCGATTGTCCCTTGCTGAGGCCTCAAGGAACAGGCAATCATTGTCTATCGCCAATCGCTTCCCGTCCTCTTCTGATACTTGCTTCTGATCGGGAAGATCGTTCTTATTTCCAACTGAATGTAAAGTAATTAGTTCGCTAAATTTTATATTAAATTAATTGTTCTTTTTTGTAAAGTTATGGCCATCAATTCCTGTACTTCAAAGCATGTCAAGTTAATTTCAATTTTTAAATTATTGTTTAAAAAGATTATGGAGCATATGTACACAACCAATTGAAAAATACATAATTTAACAGGAATAAGATCATTAAGATTTATTGTTGCTATATTTAGTACCTTAAAATTAGACCCTAATATTGAACGACAAGTACTATATCGTTATTTTCCTCGCTCTACTAATCATTAAAATAATTTTATTAGTAGTGTAATGAAAGATTGGCTTAGCAGATCATCCATAAGGGCTCAAGGACACTAGAACACTACCGATTACACCCCTTATTAGGGATCATCAGGTAAACATAGGAAATTGCCGAACCAAAGCTTATACCACTTGAAAAGTAGCAGAGACATAGGAGCTCTAGAGATTCCAATTTCAGATCTGCTCTTATTGGTATCTCACCAACACTGAAAAAGCAAAAATGATTTTGCATATTAAGTCGCCCTAACAAGGGTGAAACCGGTAGTGTTCTGGAATTGTGCAAGAGTCCTTGGGATGATCTGCCAAGCCAACCTTTTATTAATGTACTGAAATACCTACCTACTTCTACTTAGACCAATACCAACTTAGAAATATTGCTAACTATATTTTAGTTCATTTATTTTTTAAATTTAGTTTGGGAGAACTAACTAATTTTGGGCTTTTTAGCCAATCTTATTTCATTTATTTTTGTGTTATTCGTAGATATAATATAAACACTATATGGGTGATTTCAAAGTTGGTCTTAAGCCTAAAACCTCTTCTGTTTTTAAGGCTTCTGTTTAATTAAAACTAACCTTAAAATGAATAAAAGAATGTTGGAGTGAATGAAAACTTTAAATTAATATTGTTTTTATTCCAAAATAGGCTTTAGAATCAGATATAAATCTTAAGACCTACAGAGGTTTTAGTCATAGACCAACATTGAAATCAACTTATGTATTTCAGTTAAATCTGTGAATTCAATTTTATACTACGAATACTTGTTTCAAGACGGTTGGTAGGGTGTTTCAATAAAACTAAAATTGGTCACATTTGAGTAAGATCGTTTAAAGTTTAGAAAGAATTTTAAAAACCGATTTTTATGAAATTTCCCCACACTCTTGATAGTTGTGGGGCCCAGTGGATTTCATTTACACTTTTGGAAACAAAAGGTTTGATGGAATGTTCTTGTTATCACCATGAACCCCCAAAATATCCCTTTGAATAGAAAAAAGTAATTTGAACAAAAGAAATTATTGTTGTTGACCATTGCAAGCACCTCAGGGCAAAAATTGTGCAATGAATATTAGGTGACAGACAGTATTGAAAACCAATTATTTCTCTTTTCATACAACATTTGGTGCACTTATTCAATATGTATGTACCATTTAGTACACTTACTTAACATTCGTGCAACAGATGGCGCAGCATAATTCTTTGCTTCGGAGACCCACCGTTCAACATTTAGGAAGCTCTGGACATCGCACACGTCGTAGACAATGATGACACCATGCGCTCCACGATAGTATCTACAACAGGAAAAATAACAATATCAGAAATGCAACTTGAATAAACCACCCCCCCCAAAAAAAAAGAATACAAAAGCGTCATGAACTCACAAAGTGAGTATTTTTTATAGAAAATGTAAAATGATCCGATATAGGAGTATTCCTTTGTTCATTTGGTGGCATCATGAAAAAACCTTTAAGGACCAAAATATCACACTTTCCTTTTGTTTTATCACACATATCATATGCATATGTATATGGGATTTTTTATAAATCAGTTGTATTTTTCACAAATGTTTTAAAAGTTCCATCTTTTGTAGAAATAACAAATATTTATTTCATTCTAAACATTGTTTAATAAGGATTAGAAACTTACAGAGATATGTATATACCTATTAAGTTTATTTCTTTAATATCATTTAGTACATTGGTAATTATATTTTTTAACAAAACCTATTGTTTGTCAAACCAGTCCTTATACTTTAATAAGTAGGTACTATAATTAAATCTGATCATAACTTTTAGGTACTAATTTATCCGTTTAAATACACATACATTAAAGTGCAATAACAAAACGTACATATACTAGGTGTCTTATCATATTGATTTTTAGTTAAAACACAGTAGCTAATACATCCATTTAGTGAAAATGTTTGTCTAGAATGAATTATATACACCTAGCACCTACCAAACTAACATAGTCAAAAAATAATTAGAATTTTCAATCAATCATATGTAATACAACATAGACAGCAGACCCAGCTGAAGATGATGTGCCTTTTAATTGCTATATGGTGCATCAAAGTAGACGTAGGTACGTGAAAGCTACTTTGAGACTTGAATGTTGGAGCTACCTAACGTCATCACTGTGAGCACCAGAGCAACTACTTCATTAGCTAAAAATGATACATACACGTGAGGACGCAGGGGCAATGCAGTAAAGTCCTGAATGCCTGAGATAGCATTGCTCCAAATTACCAAATTGTATTATATAAAACATTTTAAAATTGAATCAGTAAGCAAATTTTGATATGATTAAAATGGTTTATTTTATCCATAATATCCATTAATGAACATTTACACAAAACTTAGTGATTTTAATAAAATAAATTAACCGAAGTTATTTTTTCATAAATGACCTCACTAATCAGGTTTTACAGTTTCTGCATAACCAAATCTCACATTCTTGATCAAATTATTAAAAATAAGCAACAACGGGTTTTAAAAAGATTTAGCAGGTAGCATCCGCACATTTATAGAATCTGTTTCGCTATTGGGTATTAGCACGAGTAAAACTCAATACATACACCTGCTGCTAGAGTTACAAACGAACATCACTTTCCAACTTTTTGAGCGACTACTTTCAATTTTCTCTAAATTTATTCTATTAAATCCCTCTTTTGCACACGCTACAGGTATTCAATGTACCGAATAGAGTACAGAATTGTACCTAAGCAGAAGTAGACCATACCGACCAATCTCGACTAATGCAGATTTGGTGGTTAGCACCAGCAAATTATTAGAAATTAAGTCACTTGGTTTAAATCAAGGTCAACATATGATGGCATGGGTATTTAAAATAGCAGCACATTTACTTGGGTAGCATAATTATGCTGTCACTGAACAGGGTTCTAAAAATGATACACTTTATCCACCATAATAGAATTGACAAAAACACACAATGAAAATGTACTTTGAACGGTATATCATTAATCTCCTTAACTAATAGATGCAACCTATTATTATATCAATAAAGAGTGACATACCCCAAGTTGTCGTCAGGGTGTACTACAATATAGTAGGTAGCATTGTGGATAAAGCAATCGTTCCCATTAGATATTTAGATAACAACAGCATACCTTTTGGTATAACAGTATTTACGTATAAAAACATTACCTTTGAATGTAATTGTCTTTAGTTCTGGTACCTAACAGTAGATCAATATTTCATGGAAAAAGTTTCTTGTTTCCTTAAGCTGGCGTTTTATCCAGACGCGCAGCGAGTCATCTGTTAGAACAATCATTCGCTATGAAAACAGATCTTAGGTCATCTGTTAAATAATTGTAATCCCGGCATCTGTTAGACAGTTCATCCGTTAAAAATAGCATATCATGTATCTGTTAGACTAGTCATCTATTAGAAAATACGATATCGGTCAAATATTAGATATTGTAAACTGGCCTAAAAGATGACCCAGTGGTATTTTCTAAGAAATAACCGGATTACTATTTTATCTAATGGACGACCAAAGATAACATTTTCTAACAAATAACTGGTCTAACAGATAACCGAAGACATTCTTCTAACAAATGATCCCTTTTGAAAATAAGGAGTCCGGTCTAACAGATGACTAGATCCCCGTTTTATCTAAAAAGTTAGAGATAATGAATATTAGACATTTATCTCAACTTTCTTTGCTGTGATAATTTGATTCAGTTTTCGGCATATAACTTTAAAAACAATTACAATTAAAAAAATACATACAACATAATGTAGCTTCCACATTTTCAGAATTCTTTTCAGTGTTGGTGGACATACATCTCTAAATCTGTCAGCTGTTTCATTGAGTTACCTTAGGAAGATACCTCAATAATTACAAAACACTAAATTTAGAAAATTGGTCTATATATATGTACATAACAAACTTAACAATAGGCTCAAAGCTATTCAATCTACAATCGATGAATATTAAGCGCATGTACAAAAATATATAGGTAGCCACCATACATACAGACCACATACCAGTCAATTTCTATCAGCAGCACCACTAAATCTGCGTCATCTATCTCTGGATACCTGAATGCCTACGTAATGCCTATGTAATAGTTGGACCGTCTATTAAACATAGGTAGTAGTAGTGCTACACAAACCGTACCTATGCTTTCTGCTGTAGACCGACTAACTTACATATTTTACATTGACCCCACAGTGTACCGTATTCGACATAAAAGTATTGTTTATGTAGTTAGAATAATAATTTATACATGTTGAATGCAGACTTAACTTATTCGTGTATATGGATAGATAGGTATGTACTACCTATAAGACATTGAGTTATGTAGAAGCATTTGTACCTATGATTAGGGAATGCCTGAATTTTATATTTTTAATCTGGCACCAATTTTAGAATAGGTAGGCCAACCTCCTCCAGAATCGTAAAACTGAGGCTTAGATTCTTCGGGACTATCAGGAGGACGGATAGCAGCTTGGAAAAGAGTATTGTGGTTGAAAAAAGTGAAAGGGAAAAGGAAGCGTGGAAGACATCAAGAAATGCACTAACATGGCCCCTCTCCCAACTTGGATTTGCGGTTCAGGATCAGGGAAACTGGCGGAAACGGGTTGCAGAGGTCACCAGAAGTCGACGGCGTCTTGATGAGGATTATTGAATCTGACATGTATGGTAGAAAGCCATATAGAAAACAGTATTCAATCAATTTTAAAAATGTTTTCATAGCATCTGTGTATATAAATAATTATCATTTTAAAGTTTATCTAGTAATCATTCCATAATTAAAAGCATATAGCTACAGAAAATCAGGTTCCGTCTGTTTTCATTGATATTATTTGATTTAATTTGCATGTTTAAAGTATAGCGAACCAATATTTTTGAAGCACAAGTAATATTATTTTCCAAATTACGACAAACTGATGCAATTATAAGAGCCTATATTATACACATTTTATTGTGAACATAAACTTTACAATATCTACATACATAGGTACAACAGAGTTATAGCGATTGAAAAGAGTTATACAATACCTACCGTGAATTCGGAATGTATAGGCTATATCGAAATTAATGTACGTTTGTGATAACACAATTTTTTTATTTAACAAAGTGATTTTAGATCGATCAACACGTATAAATATCATAGATATTGTGTATTACTTTTAATATGTAAGACACAATATCTACGATAAATCTATTCAAATCCATAGATATTAATGTATATTATATTTCATACAGCATTCCATATACATATAATAATCTAAGCTTACGGGAAACATAGAATGTTTAAAATTAATAGATTCCATGAATAACATCTCCAAACACGCAGTAAATTGTGCACTGATATCAGTAGGTATCATAACGTGTACTGGAGAGCAAATGAATGATCTAATCTAAATATAGTAGATCAAAGAAGAGTAATCTACTGTATTAAATAGTAGATTAGCTACAATTTAACCTTTGATAAGAGTAAGTGTAAAAGGTCCCTTATTCACACAGGGAGAGGGGGGCGGGCGTAAAAATATATGTAGGTTGGGCTTGATCGACTCAAAGTTCAATTCTGAGTAGATTAAGCCAAAAATCCCCCCCCTTGTGAGGAATAAGGGCCCATTTGGTTTGTTGTAAATTTTAAAATTTATTCAATTTAGAATTTGCGCTGGACCAAATTTATAATCACAAAGAGGCGTATATGTTTTCGGTTATGATTAATTAGCGAATCACTTCAACTGTACATTTCTATACTATTCTGGACCAAAATTATTTTTGAATCGAAAAGACAGACCCGATCGTGGTTTCATTAGACTTCACAAAGCGGCGTATATGTTTAGGTTATGATTAATTGCCGTATCAAATAAAACTGTAAATTTTATATCATGGTATATGTAAAAAATACTTTGTTTAAATGAATCAATTTATGTATCCCCTAGCAATTACACAATATTAACCACCGCCATTGCAAACACCAAGTATATGGTTATATTTCAAGCTAGCCATATATACCGCCTAAGCTACTAACAAATCACAAGCAGAGTTTAAAACAGGATTAGGTTAAAATCTCTTTACAATTATGGTAATTCGTTTAAATTAATCAATTTTACATAAACAGGCAGTATTCGTTTTCGTTTACACATTCCCAGTAAAAGCCAACACCAAAGTTATGGATTATGTTGTAGTGTTGGTGGTGACTTTTGTGCATTCCCAATAAAGACCAAATACAAAACTACAGCATATGCCATGGTTTAGGGATGACTTTTCAAAGTAAAAAGACAAAAACCGATGAACAGAAACATATATATGTACATACAAAGATCATTAATGTGTTCTAAATATGCTTCTTTCTATGATTGTTCGCATTGTTCCAATAGCTTCCCCGGTTCCACAGCTATGTAATTGTTGGCTTTTGTCTCCAATCGCTTAGTAAGGATCCTTAGCATAATTTTCGACGCATGTGATATTGGGCTGACTGTTTTATGGTCTGAACATTCATTTGCATTAGGAATTCTTTTTATTGGTATTATAATTAAAATTGATTTTCTAAAAATCATTTGACCATCTTCATGCGTTGTATTTGAAATTGCAGGTTTTGATAAGCAGTTCGTCCAAGTGCCTTCTGTAATTCAAATTATATGTGCCTATAGAGTCCTCGTTTATTGTTAATCGTTTTCTAATTGTAGTTTTTCTTTGTCTAGTTTTTGTCCTGTTGTAGAGATCTTCAATGTATTCTTTCCATCAATTTCTAACTTCAAGATTATTTGTGAGTAACTTTCTATCATTGTTTTTTCATAGTGCATCCTTTATCAAATAAATTCTGTGTATTCTTTGAGATTATGGTATACTAAATACGTTCTTCCTTTAAGTTGCATGAGTGTCATGGCATGATTTTCGCCTAAACTTTATCGCGTGCTTCATGTGTTTCTCTTCTCAGATCATTATTAGTCTTCTGTACATTCTCAATATTGGTGTTGTCCCCCTTTCTACATTCCAACATTTTAGTAATCATTCCATCTGTTATCCAAGCTTTCTTTTGGGCGTATCTTCTTTTTCTAACAAATGCTTGCTTTTACTATTTCTAATATTGTTTGTTTCACTGCATTCCATTTGTCGTTCAATTATCTTCTCTTGTTATCAGGTGTTCATCCAATTAGATAATAAACTGTACAATAATGCTGTACTTTAAATTTTCAATATTGCATTTTCGTATTATTCTGGATTTTATATTCTTGAACTTCAAATTTGTCTTATGAATACTAAATTGTGATCATTGTTGATGTCAGCTCCAGGATAGCTGCATGATTGCCTTACGCTATTTCTGTATCTTTGACGGTCTGCGATGTAGTAAAGGTGATATCGAGAAATGTCTAAAGGGCTCTTCCATGTGCATCGTCTTCTCTTATTTTGTTGGAATATTGTATTTATCAATACAAATTGATGTTGTTTGTGGAAATTCATGAGTCCTTGTCCTCTTGTGCTTATTTTACCCAATTCATAGTCTCCTATTGCGTTACCGTCTCGTCCTCCAACAACTGAATTCCAGTGTCTCGTTAGCATTAAGTCATCATTTCCTTTGTCAACTGGATTTAAACTGTAGCACTCATAAATTAATGTATTTATCTTATAAACAGCTTCATCCAACTGAAACAACCACTCCATATATCAATCAATACAATCACTTATATAAAATTGATTGTAGCGTTTTCTTGAGAAATAAGTAATCTACGAGTGCAAAAGGCACAAGTAAGATTATTTGTCGAATCGCTGACAAACTGTTAATCTTGCTCATTTATCAAATGTTAGTACACAAATTTATTGTTGAAAATATGTCAAAATCATATTGTGTAGTGGCGATTGAAGGAATAATATTCTGTAAATGTAGTGGATTGAAAAAATAATATAATAGATCTACCATTTAATGTTTGATAAACGCAGATCTAAACCTCGCATACTAAACCAAAAACAACTAAATGTTCTTAAAAAACTTACGTAGATGTAATCGTACGGAATCTTTCCTGTCCAGCTGTATCCCATATCTGTAATTTGACTCGCTTTCCATTTACCATAATTGTTTTCACCTTAAAGTCAACGCCAATAGTGCAAATGTACTGTCCATTAAATTGATCTTCAGTATATCGAATCAATAGGGAACTTTTACCAACACCTAGAAATGATATCACCATAATATACAAACAATCTTATAAAAGACAACCTAAATTAATACTAAATTCAATAAATAAATACATTGATTCAGGAAGAGTACTATAACTGTAAATCTTCGAACAAAGTGAAGATAAAAGATTAAGTAGGTATTAAAGGTATTTAGTAATTGTATCTAAGGTTCTTTAACTTTTGTCAAAGCTAGATTGTGCATGCCAAGGTTGTATATAAAGAATATGTCCTAAAGAAACAGGTTGTCTATATATAGAGAGATTGTATAACAAAGCTTTGTCACAAAGAAACAACATTTTCCCATAAATGTCAGATATCAAAGTTTTTTTTGGTCATAACTTTTTTAATGAAATTCTCATGGTATAGTCAGGTACTTAATAATTTAAATTCAATGTTTGAATTACAATACTTAAAAAACAATGAAAAAAGTAACAACATGATGGCTTGATTTCTTATTGATGCATTCATGACTTCCCATCTGATCTGGATGTCTGCAATTTTCCTCTCAGTTAGAAACTTGAATTTTCCGGGAAGGAGCAAGAATTTTGATGGTACCATAGTTTAATAAGGGGTATATATTTTATGCTCTAGTAGTCTACAGCTATATGGAAACATAGCAAATAAAATCAACATGTAGTACTAAATAGTTTTAATAAATGCATTTAAAAGCATCTAAAATGTACACTAAATGTGAATATGAAAAAATGACATGTTACAGGTGCATAATAGAATTTTTCAAAGGGAGAGGCAATTTTTTTGTGTATATTATATTTTAACAGCATAGCTTATAAAATTAATATGTAATGCCAAACATTTTTGATAGTTTGTGACCAAGAATGTACTTTAAGGCATCTAAAATAAAAATGACAAATGACATGGATACCAAAAAATATTTTAGGATACTCACGACCGATCTACCCCCATTCTGTATCCTTTACAAAATATTAAAGAATTAAACATGCATTAGCTTAGTGAAACATTTTTCCATTTAAGCATTCATAAAAAATATGTTTGTTATTTGTTTTATTAAAATAATTTAAAATGTGAATGATTCTACTAATTGATGTACTAAAAGATGTCTCTGTATAAAAATATTATATCAGATACTTAAATTTTATTTACATGTATTTGAAACATATTTGAAATGAATATTGAAAATAAAATCAGAGTTAAAATGTTAATAGATACTTTTAAAATTCGTTTCAATCATTTCAAGTATGTTTCAGTAAAACTAAAATTAATTCAGTTTTGGTTTTATTAAACCTATATGAAACATATTTTTGAAACATGTCTGAATTATAAAACTGATTTTCTCATTTCAAAATACATGTAAAATGGATCTATATAGTGCTGTCCAAAAGTTTAGCTAAAATTGCTTAAAATGTAATAAAATTGATTGTAATTTTCAAAGAATATTCAGAGAATCTATTAACATGTTGCAAGCCATACAATAATGTAATTAGAAGTTAATTGAAATTTTGGGGAATCTCATTGTCTAAGAAATTTTAATGGAAAATAATAGGTGTGTAATTGCTGTCTGTGTTTCACTTTCTGCTTTGTTAAGATGGGTAAATCTAATATATGTAGAATAAATCTTTACTGCAGAAAACATAAAATAAGAAATAATATCAGTCAAGCCTTCAACAGTATTAACATCATAGAAATGAATGTAATCCAACCAAAATATGTGTAAAAATATTTAAATATGGCTTCAACATAAAAACAACATCCCTTCAAGGTCAAATCAAAACTATGTAATCATGGTTGTTCAATAAGCCCAGGTAATTTTGGTATACTTACAAAATTTAAATTATTATTAAAATATATACTGTATTACTTGTGAGTTAAACCTTTTATTTAGGGCTTGTGCTCTCCAAAATTTCCATAGTATAAAAAAATAATTTCTATTGAAACTTTGGCTGCTGCCATACAGAAGGTGGGCATGGTATTGAACCATTTGGTCCTATAGGTACAAGTCCACATCTTAAACTTATGTTTGGAAATGTGAACTATGGTGCCATGTAGTCATGTTGCCCACCCATAGCAACCTTGGTAGTTCTAGCTTTCTTTGGCCAACCATTGTGTAATGACCAGCTATGTTCATTGTATGCATGATTTTCAAGTCCCTTGCAGGTTCCCATTGTTTTCTTGCATCTAAGGAAGGCACATTTCCACAACAGGCCATCTGGTAGGACTAGCAAGTTGGTAGAAACCTTGGTGCTGAAACTTACAAACTCCATAATGTTAGTCTCTTTGCTTGGTCTTGGTACCTCTTGGACTGGAGTGGTACTCTCGCATGTCTTTTTCACCAGCCATTGATTTTGTATGACTTGGCACAGCTATTCACAGGACACTATTGGTAGTAGTGCCCCTCTGTCAGGGGTGATCATCACACAGGTGTCTTAGCATTTCCTCACTGAAATGCCTCTCATAGAAGGGATGTTCACAGATGACGTTTCTGTATCTGGTCTGTAAGAGTCTCAGTGCCTCTGTTGTTGCTTCTATTGACTTGTGGTTGTCAGCCCACCACAATTTCTTGTGACTCTCCTCTGCCATGTACCTGCCATTTAGTGTACCAGTGGTATCAGTTACCTCCAGTGCAGATGATGTTGAAGAGAGTTTGTTCAAGGAGGCAACCTTGTTAGACACATCTCTCCATGTCAAAGAATTCTCCATCCACCCATCCCTTTGGTGAGTGATTCAATCTTTTGATTACTTTGATCTAGTGCCCTGGCACTCCTGCCACTCTAAGGCAGTCCCAGATGAAACCTCTAGGAATGTCTTCTCCAGGACAAATCTTTCTTCTTCTAATGAGCTGCATGCTGGAGTTGCTTTAAAATGAAGATTGCCAGTATGGTTGATCTGCCATGTCTGAAACAAAATTATATTTCTTATAAGCATCTCATGTCTTGTCAGTAAATGCTTGTTTGAGCATTAGTTTCATTTTTCACATATATCAAGGAGTGGTTTGATCTCATTCTTGCACCCTTTGTACTAACCATCAAAGAGCCTTCTTCTCTTATCAGTTGCTTTACACATTGCTGATTTAATGGCCTTTTCCATATCTTTTCATCCATCTGTGGCACACGAGATTTGTTCTTCATTGAGCATGGCCTGCTATTTCTTGGTAGCTGTTCCAGTTTGAAGGTCCACCATATTTCTACATATGGGCCACATTTTGGTTTCCTTTTTAGTTGTAACCATCTGTTCAATTTTTGAAATGAGAAGGTTGTGATTGGACCCAATGCAAGCATCTGGTTGAGCCCTAACAATGACAAGTTGTTGGTAGGCACTCTCTCCAATGTCAATCCTCTTCCTGTTCACAGGAAATTCACATATATACATGAATATATGTGAATTTGTTAAAACCAGGGAAATGTACATGAATTGTATGTGAATTTTACAAGATGTAAGTGAATTTTATGAGATGTACATGAGTTTAAAAAAGCTTTTAAGTGTTTAATTTACAATGTATAATAAAAAAATTTCGCCTGTGGCAGCATTTATAAATATACATTTTATATTGCATATGAATGGTTTTTTTTACTTTTAAGTGTACTCACAAGAAGGAAGATTCCAACTGATGTATATATGGTACACATTTTATTCCATACCCCTGGCTGACAGTGCTAAGCACTTTACTCACTGGATTCACATATATGATATACTCCTGACCAGCTGTGATGTTGTTTTACTCCAAAATTTTTCACTCATCTGATTAAAATGATCAATGATGGTTTCCAGATAAATACCCAAGTTGAGTAACTCCAGTTCTAATAAACAGAAAGATAAAACGAGTTGTTCCATTTTTGCCTGTGGCATTTATAATTATAGTTTATATTACATAAATATGAATTCTTGTTTTTACTTTTTATCTTAGTGATTATTAAGCATCTACTCTATGTTTGTTTGATATCTATATTTTGTTATGTACCTTCATATAAACCCTATTGTCACGAAATTTACTGTGTGCATTATGCTTGATGACATTATCCCTCCATTCTGATTGCAAAGATTTTCTTCAGTTTGTCCAAAAAGTTAGCTGAAAGATTACCATTGAGATATGCTGTTGTTAGATGGCAGATTTGTGGTTTTAGTTTATATCTGGTACATTATGTATAAATTAATATTACATAGGTATTTATATATTTTTTGGATGGAATATTTATTGTGTGGGTAATTACTCTGGATATCAGGTTTTAAATAGAATTTTCTTAATGCATTATTCTGGTGAGATGCCTCAATCCTCATACTATGATGAGCAACAAAGAGAAGGCCATTATGCTAATGGAAAAACTGATAAAGACCCTTACATCTAAGACACTTTTATCTGCCATTAATACAGATCTAGTCATTCACCAATTCTGCAAACTTTTGGACATAAAAACTTTTTTGAGCAGCTGGCTGCATTTTGTTCTTTGGACATACCAATTCGACTCAACACGTTTTTCTGGGGAAATGTTGGTTCTTAAAAGGAGTTTTCAGAATTATGGTAGGTCATAAGGAATGTTCTGACATTGTGACATGGAAATGCTTCTGTAAACATTTTAGACATAAAAATATATTTGAAAATAAAATATATTAATATTCTATTACATACTAATTAAGTACCTACTTTCAAATTTCATTTTTTAGGTTGAAAGTGGCTTTAGTATACAAGATGTGCAACTAACTGAGAACCTTTTGGACAAGACAATGGTATCAAAGCATATTGTGTATGATTCTATCCCAAGTAGATGAGAAATACCTATTTATCCTTCTATCTATAGTGTTACACAATTATTTGTTATTGATACAATCATTGAACTTCTAAATTTCTGAACTGAATTACTTATATTGTACACATACAGGGTGAATTTTAAGTAATGCCCAATTTTTAATAATAAAAGATTTATAGAATAAATAAATTTTTATTAGCATAAATAATAAATCAGAAAAGAATAAAACATAGTACATAGTACAATATAAAATATAGTACAATATTCAGTCTATTAATACAGCAGAATCATGTCTTATGTTGTTCAAACTGCTCCCCATCTACATCG
>JAUYWI010097741.1:0-11762 GCA_034780595.1 Parotoplana pacifica | reverse complement strand
AGAAATAACAATCAGCATGATGATCACACTGTTCATGCTAAGACATTGGGGTACTGAATGGTAGATGCTGGAGTTTCCTGAAGACCATATGAGGGGCAAAAGATTAATCTTGGTCACCAAGCTTCATTTTCAAATGGAGTCACAGGCATTTGATAGTCCTTGACCAAATAAAGATCCAACACTCAGCACATCCTACAGACCTATCTCACTCCTTTCACCCATTGTCAAAACTATTGAAACAGAACTGTTTACTTCCACAATTTGGTTGTAGTTTCTACAATTTTTTGTTGTTGACTACTATGTTAATATTTGATATGATGAAACTATGATTGTATGCATTTTGCTAATGAAATATTTTTTAAAGCTCCTTTTCACAGTGCAGCAATATTTCATATTTTCTTGATGATTCTGTTTTAATACATGCAACTGTTGTGGACCTCTCTACTAAACTCTCTGCAAAATCTTCTGACCTGACTTATTATATGTAGCAGTTTCCCTGGTTACTACCCAAAGGCATCTCAGTGGACAAAGTTCAAGAAAAGTTTGCTCTTTACCAAATGATGGATATTGCAGTAGATCAAAGCAAAAGAATTGATTGCATTTGGTCCCAGGTCACACAAAAGCACCCAGAGTTATTCAATGTTTTTTGTGTCATGATGGGTATCCTGATTATTCCCATTCCAGTGCCTCTTGGCTTGTGAATGTGTGTTTTCTACTGTTGCCAAAAACACTATTGAACAAAGGGCATCCTTGTTGCCTAAGGCACTCAAATCACTAGTTGTAGTCAAAGTGAAAGCTGGCAATTTCTTGGCTGACAGTCGACAATACACTGATGCTGAGTTGGGAAAACTTAAAAGTGCCTATACAATTCTTTAAAAGTGTAGTTGCTTAGTTTGTTAGTTATTTCAAAGCAAAAACTGTTTTTTAAGTTTGTTACATTTCTTGAAGTAGATTTTCCCAAGTAAGATGTGAATTGTTTCATCAATATTTTACCTATATACATACTTGTTAACATTTCTATATTGTAATGTATTTTTATATACTTTATGCACATCTGGCAATAAATATAATTTTGTTCAGTTGTAATTTGATTAACCACTGGAAAAAATATGTTAAGTCTTGACTATGATCAAACTATGACCATTTGCCTCTAAACCTAATACTGTAGGCTTATTAGGATAAACAGGTCTGTTGAAAGACTGATCCTACCTTTTCTCCAAAAACATATGCCAACCCCACCTAATCAACATGAATTCAAACCAAACCACTCAACTACAACAGCCTTACAAAACTTATCTCACGACATTAGCTACTCCAAAAATCCAGATGAACAACATCCAAATCCACTTACCAAAACAGTAAAGATTTTAGGTATCACCTTTGATACTCGCTACACCTTCAGCAAACATGCAAAAGACATACACACAAAAAACGCATCAATATCCTTAAAGCACTAGCAGAACAACAAGGGGACAATCTAAAGAAACAATCATTTACCCATCTGACAATTCATTAGACCACTCATCAGTTATGCTTCATCCATCTGGACCCCAACATTATCCAAAACGCATATAAACAAACTACAAACAATACAAAATGCTGCACTCAGAATAGCCACAGGATGTACTCTAACCACAAAAACAGATCTCCTTCACCATGAGACAAATGTTCTTCCCATACATGACTACATGACACTCTTAAATATCAATCAATCAAAATCAATCAATCAAAATTTATTTGGCATTTAAAAAAAAGAAGTTACATGTGTATATATAATTAATTTACATGAATGGTAAGGCAAAGAAGGCTTTCAGCCAGGGAGCAAGAGGCAGCAGGGCTGCAAGTTCTGTGGTAGCTCAATGTATAATAATTTATGACAGAATTAAAGACTGGCTGTAAGCACTCACTAAGTAATAAAGTACATATGATGTTATGGTATATTTAGATAAATAAATTTTAAAAAATTAGAGCTAATAACAAAATCAACTTGTAAATTGGATGTCCAAAGTCAATAACTTGGTTGCTTTTCCTTCAGAATTGAAAGTATAATTTTTAAATGTTTATTGACTTTGCTATCTCTAATATTAGAAAATTGTATTTTTCTAAAAATACAAAAAGCATTCATTCTCTATTATCTAATGAGAGATAACACCTAAAAATAATTTCACAGTCTTTGATTATTTCAATCTTTAATATTCTATATTCCTTTTGTAATGAAATCATAAAACTGTGTCAGTAAATTACAAAATCTTGTTTGTTGCTAGGTAATATTGGTATCTTTAGCAATTATTGCTAAATGAATAACACATTGAATTGAAATTTCAGATATGGTAGCTAAATATCTATGTGGTCAACTAACCATAAAATCATGGTTGTGTGGCTTAAAATTGCTTCAAAATCATAGTTTTGTGGGATAAAAGTCTAAAACATTCCTTGTTGGAAAGCAATATCGGTATCCCTTGCACTGGCTCCTGGGATAAAAATGTATTAGGAGTTGATAATTTCTATATGGTAAGGTTTCAGCGGGTCAAATAACTATTAAATCAGTTACTAAGTAGAAAGTTGATTAAACGAAAATTTATATATCGAAATGAAGGTTCCATGTGACCATTGTTGGGATAGACTTGCAAAATTTCAGGAGCAACAATAACAAACAGGAATACTTTGATAAAAAAATATTACTTATTTATAGCCCAGGACTGCTGTTTCGACCTTGTTAGGCCTCATCGTTTAGGCATAATCGCAGTCTGAGCAATATTTTAAATTTTGGTATATTTCATATCAAAGTATAAAAGAAGAAATTTTGTGATAGTTATATAAGAAGAGTGAAAACAGAAGGTTTTCAGAAGAAAATTATTGGTACCTGTGATCAAATACCCATAAATCCATTGTCAAATATGGGATATATGTATTTTTAAAATTCTTTGTTGCTATGAATATTGGAATCCCTAACAATCAAACGAAAATATGACAATTGATTTTTAATTGTTGACTCAAAATTAATCTGTGTGCCAAATTTCATTAAAATCGGTTAATGTACTGACAAGAATTGTGGTGATGTTGATGAAGAAGTAAATGGACAAAAGACAAAATAAGAAATTGTCGTCACCTTTTACAACATGTTCAAGAATCCTATTCCAATTGACCAGAGACAGGTATACATTAAAAAATAACCAGAGAGTAATAAATTTATAAATATGATAAAATAAATATGTAGTTTCAAAATAACTAAAAATCGGACATTAATTACGAATTACCCTCTAAATCGGTAGCTGTTTTGAGAAATTTTATATAAAACATACGGAGGTGGTCACCCTCCCACATTGTCTAGGAATAGCCTACGGAACGACCTCCCAAAAATAGCCTATCAAAATGGCGCCTAAGACATCGCTGAGACAACGTCACATGTCGAATTTCTTTATACAGAATTCAATATCTAACCAATAAGATAGGTCACTGCTGTTGGGACCTCGTTTCAGTGCGTATCCTGGACTAGAAAGGTGCTAAACAATTGAAATCTTTGCCCGCTCATTCTACATAGTTGTGCAGCTAATATAAAGCAGATAACAATACTGCCACAAGTGTTTTGTTGAAAATAGACGGAATTGTGATATTATGGACAGCTTTGATTTGCAAGTTCGTAAAAACTTATAAATATATGATAACATTTTCTGCAACGTTTTCTTTTTATATTTAAGAGGTTTAATCATTTTTACATAATCGATTAATATTACAGCAGCAGCTAATTCCGTTATACGAGCAGTTAGCTAAACATTTTGCCAAGCTAATAATTTTTTAACAATCACAGAATAGAAATTATTGAAAGGCCGACTAAAACAACTGTTCCTCCCGAAACTGAATAAAAACCTGCTATAAAAAATAAATGGATTTTTGTTTTGCGACTGTATCTATAAGTACTACATTTTTCATGTGATGGTTCAAGCTTTCTTTTGTCTATACATACCATTTTTGGCACATTTCTACGAATTACTGAAGCCATTAAATTTACATTAGATTTATACATAGGGGGAGACCGGGGCTAGTTGGAACACTTTTTGGTTTTCGTTTCATAGATAGAGTAATTATATCTAGAATGTATAAATCTAAACATTTTCTCATACAAAAAATATTCAATTTTAATCTTCAGTAACTGAAATTATGCAGAAGCAATCCTATTAAGCGTTATATAACATTTATTAGCACTTGACACAATGGATGGGGTAAGTTGACACAGAAAATATGATTATTAAAGTTTCATTAAAGCAACACGTAACATTTATAAACACAAAACATTGTTATGTCCAAGGTTAAATACAAAATTCGCAAACGAAGAAGCATCTTTTTATTACCACATTGACATTGCATCCATACTTCATTTGATGCGACAGTTTCAGTGACTGGATGATTGTCAACATTTTCAGTGTCCAGAGCAAGATTCACGACAGTTTCATGAATTGCTTCAGGACGATCAAGTACAAAAATTCTTCATCTGAAAAAAATGTCACGATTATAAGGATATATCCCTGTTGAAGCAAAACCGGCTTGAATATTTTTGGATGTTGCCCCGTTTGGCAAAGCAGTTTTCACAATTCCTGGTATGTCGTATATAGATAGATATTGTTTGTCCAGGGTTGGTTAGCATCTAAGAAGCAATAGCAGAATCCAGATACCTTTTAAACGGACCATATACTGATCGGTTGAGGGGCTGCAATTTGTTAGTACAATGAGGAGGAAATGAAAGCATAATTATGCCATTTTTTGAGCAAAATCTAAAGCCCCGATTGAAACATGTGTTTCATGATTATCTAGTAAAAGTAACACCGGATGTTCTACTATGCATCGGGTGTGAACAACAAAGTGTTGAGGCTGTTGAAGGCTTGTAGCTTCTGGTTTACGAATAGACAAAGTAGTTTTTTTTATTCAACCAGCCAGTTTATCGTCTATCCATTTATCAGGCATCTTATTGTTCTTCGCCGTGGCAAGATCAAACGCAAGTTTACGGATACCTTTAGGAGACATTCCAGCAAATATGTCAAATGCCCGTGTGATGTACTGCGAAAGTAGCTCTTCTAGATATGTTGGAAAAACTTGACGACCTTTTTTGTAATCAGTGGTGAAGCTTTCAGCGGTCTGTTTCTCTTTAACTTTCTGACTAACGCGCCAGTGAATGAAATTGGATATCATATTTTTTGCAGTCTTTCTTATTGCTACACATCATTATATGTATAATGACGATATATGAAATATTCTGTGTAGAATAAGATATGGGGTTAGTTGGCACAGCGTGTCAACTTAGATACCCCATGGTTTGTGTGCCAATTTACCCCAACACTACTTTTAATGTTCCTCACTAATTTTTGTATCGAATGTGACACAACCATTTATTTTATGTTATTAACATATTATAGTATTATGTAGTAAAATAAATTACAACCATCTCTGAAAGGTTGTCTGATTAACATATAAAATGACATATACCTACCTATGTATAGGAAAATTTACTTACTTAGCTCTAAAATGTACGAAATTTAGCGCTCAACGAGAATATTTCAAAAAAATAAAATTTACTTCACTTAAGCACATTGATTACTTAATTCAACAAATTATTTTATATTATAGCGTAGGTTTTATTAGTGCTGTGTCAACTTACCTCTGTAGCCAACTAGCCCCGGTCTCTCCTAATGTGTCTGAAATTATCCTGCAGTACAAATGAAAGTATACAAGTACATTTTGAGTTCTAAAACAATCATTAAAGACGTAGATAATTGATCAAAATGACTTTAAAAAAAGTGATTGATTGGACTTATTTAAAAAAAATTCTACGGTACCAATAAATCAATCTGAAGTGCATACCTGGTTGATGGTGGACACAGACATCCTAGTTCTACAAGAAAATGACCGAATGAGGTTTTTAAAGATATAATTATTTTTTATGGCAGGTACTTATCCAAGCCATTAGAGATTCAATGGTACTAATCAATTATACCGACGTTGTATGTATGTGTATATTTGGGATACTAAGACGCAATTATGAAGCTTTACTTGGAGATAAATCGGTATTTATATTATGCGTCGAAATCATTTCTCAAGTACCTACACATATTACAATATAATGGCAGTATTAACACTATTGTAATACTCAACATATAAAATCGGGATAATTGTTTAAGATAATCTACGGGGTCGAGATAGTCCTTGACAAGCAACCCCCATGAGTGCCCTACTATATTCTAATATGGTCAAATAATGCTTTACCTACGCCATGTATGTATAATTATCTAGTTTTCGTAGTCGATTCTCTGTTCAGTGATTCTATAGGACCAATGTCAAATCTAAGAGCCAATTTTAATCCTTTTTGTCAAAGAATAAATGTATCAAACTCTTACTTTTTATGCATTTTAGCGCTGCGCTTCTTTTGTTCAAACTATTACTCATTTTGTCATTTATAAATTATGTTGATTACACTTTCTCACCTGGCTAATTAATTGTTTTATCGATTTTGTAAAAAGCATTTATGGCTAATAAATGTGGGTAAAATAGAGCGGGTATTTTAATTGAGTTGTATCTAACATCGAAATTTATTAGTTTCTGTCTTGTAAGCATATATTTGTCTATTTTGAGATTTTAGACCTCTATACTTATAATTTATATTAAAAAAAATCGAAACTAAATCATTATTATCTTCTTCTGTTGCTGTTCAAAACAATAAAACAATACATTAGATACGTTTTTTTATTCTGAAGACGGCAGTAGCTATTTTTCTTGAGAATTTCTTTTTTATTTCTGTAATTTTAGAGTTGCAGAATATTTTACAAAGCACGAATTGTCTTAGGTTGGTTCGTACATTGCTCTTAATAATATTTAGTAAATAAGTAAAAATCTTCGAGGAAAGTGAAGTATTGGCATGTACCTATTATACATATATACCTTGGTCGAGTCAGAACAGGTGAGTATCGAGCTCTAACCGTTTTCAGACATGGCATGCGTGCACTATGTACCTACAATGTTACAGACATTACGCGTAATGCCTGAAAATCAGTCAGTTAGTGAAATTCCAATGGGTTTTGCCTAACTGAGATGTTTCTTTGGGGATTTTTCTTTTTAAAATTTGGTAACAGTAGCGTTAAGTTTAGTTTTTATTATTTTTGTAGACATCTAGATCTACTATAAGCAAACACTAAACCTAATGCTATTTCACAAATTGACTGATTTTCAGGCATTTCGTGTAATGCCTAGTTTCATTAAATGCCGGTAACATATATCGTGGAGCTATTCCTATTTAGTATAAGTACCCAAAGTACCAAAATTGAGTACCTATAAATGATACATAACATTTTCTCATTGAAATATATATCAAAATTGGCAACACGATTAGTTTAAAATTTGACCCAGTTATTCTCAATATTTTTTTACTCATGTTTTTACTATTAAGGCAGCGATCTGTATTGATTAATTCTACAAATACAACACCTCCTAATTATGTAGGTACTATGCCTATCAAAAAAATAATTGAGATACAACCTTTTGTGGATTCTGAAACGTAAAAATGCATTGCTAGGTACCTACCCAGCACTCCCTTATTAGTGAATCAATGGGGAAAATTATCTTTTATGAGTACACCTACCTATTGTGATAATAAATATAATTCAACAAGATTTTGCATTATTTGACTGTCTACAGAATGACGAGCATACCGTAAGTAGGCAGTGATGGCGACATTTTATCGAAACAACACAGTTCACTCATAATTTCCAAATGTGCTACAACTGACACTGGGGATAATCACCTCCCCAGATGAGTGACTATGCGCCTAACTACTATCACATCTGCCAGATCTGGATGGCAGACAGGGGTAATTCACGTACCCAGATCATTTGTATGAGATCAATTTTGTGTTGCATTTTTCTTCTTTTTGTCCAATAAGTGAACAGGATTCTTCTTTCTATTTTACCGACAGTTTTTTTTCTTTTTGGTTTTGAGTTTGCGTTGATAGTTCATAAGTTCAAGAAAGGCTGGTCATTGAATCTTTTTTCTCAATGTATGATAAGAACAATAGTTCACGCCCATTGTCATTATAGGGCAAAGTCTTCCGATTTCTATTTCCTTAACCTTTCTGACACCAAAAAACACACATCATATATCCATTTCTGAAGAAACCATATGAAAATTTATCATGGTTCGGTTAATAAAATATATCACAAATTATACGTAATTGAACAAAAACAGATGTATCAGAAATGTTAAAATTAATCATAATGAAGAATTAATCATATGTCTAAATAGATTTCCAATTTGATACCCGAACCATATTGATAAATTTCGGTTCTCGGACGAACAACTGGCATAGTTTTGGCTAGTATTGTCTGTGGTCATCCATTTTATTCCATCAGTTTGATTTCATTTTAAACCTTATAACTTATACAAGACAATATGCTGAACTAGGTGCCGGGGTACAAGCTATCCCCGTCACAATACCAGAGTAGATACTCTTCAACCACCTGTTCGTGAGCCATTAGAAAACATTTCTCACCCCTGAAGCTACTTACCCGCCTGCCTGCTATCAAGAGCTCTGGTAGAATAATTTAGTGACGTATCGCAGTACTTTTGGTTAGCTTGCTTCACCTTGAAAGCCAACAATTTTGACTCGCTAAATAAATATTCGACATCCTAGCTATATGTATATTCTGCCTCGCTGGCCAGACCTTTCGACTCGCTCATTAAATATTTTGATTGACTATAACACTTTGTCTCGCTATCTAAAGAACTCGATGACTCGTTATGTCAAACCGAAAAGATGAGAACAGCGTACACAGATCCAACTCACAGAGCAAAAAAATTCAATTTGAAAAATATAATAGTGACACAAACTTACAGATAGTGTAATTTTATTTTTGTTTACGTCATTTTGCTAGTAGTATTTGATTAATGAATGAATTACCACCTAGACACAGGACGTAGATTAGAGCAACGACCTGATAGATCGAGTAGCGAACTCTACAGGAAGGGTACTGCTGTCCTACACCTGATAGAAAATAAATTATTGTGTTATTTAATCTATTTATTTCGTCGTGTAGGTACCCACATCATTCACGAAATACTGCTTGCTTTCTATAACAAGAGCTATAGGTACCTATTTTTATGTCATTCAAGCAAAAAATGCAGTTTATATTCTTTGTTGTTAATATTCTAGATAGGTACCTAATCAGGTTCCTCCCACTAAGCAGTTCCTATTTTGGTCGGTGTAGTGTACGACGTCTGCAGTTCATATCTCAGTCATACCTGCAGTATTGCGTTCTCTTTATAGCGTAATGTATCTTTTTTTAAATATTGTTAACCTTTCGATAAATAAACCTCGGTAAATTATATAGAGTATAGTGTAGTTAGCATCAAGGCGCCCAAAATTCGGAAGACCAACTGTAGCCATCTAGGTTCGATTTCACTGTTCTATTATTAATTATCAGTCTGGTAGTAGAAATGATGATTATGTAGGTAATATTGGTGATTAGATAAAATTATTGGCATTCATTTACCAAATTAAGTGGATATTTTAGAGCATATTAGTGTACAGTCTAGGGAACTGTTAGCCAACTTCGTTTTGGGGTACACCGTTCATCCGGTGAGGACTACAGGGCGCCTGATTCAGAAAGATGTGAAGTTTTTCCTCAAGTACACGATTCACTATCTAAGGACTCTATTTTGATGACTTGAGGTCACAAAACGTCAATATAGCATTTTATTGTGTCTTTGACGAATAGTTTGGAATTTACCGAAGTTGATAGCAATTCAATCTATCTCAAACTTTAGCATACATCGGTGCCTACCTATTTCAAATCAATTTTGTATATAAAACTAATAATTTGACTAATTTTCAATTCTTTTCTGTACAGATCGCAAAGATGTCCAAATCCACCGATCACCACCTGGCTACGATGAGATCGGCATCCGCGCAGAACACAAACACGACCTGGACAGTTTGGTGAATCGAAACAAAATGTTGTTGTCCTCTGAAGACGCCAATGTAAGTTGTAGCGCTGAATTCTCATGTAGAGTTTCCAAATTTCTGTATCACATCATTATTTTTCAACAAACGTGTATCATATATCGATTGATTTTTGCTTCAAGAAATTATGCATAAGAATTTTTTATTATATACCGCTTTGTGATTCCAAAAGAGATATCCTCATGACTCTGTCTCAGCTCAGAACAGAAACAAACTAGTATGACCAGTGAATCAAAGAGAATACCAGTACAATTTGAAACTCAAGAAGAGAAAATCACCATTTGACGTGTTGTTTTTGAGATCAAATGCAATGAATGGAACATCAACGACATGGATGACAAGACGTTGCTCCCGCAAATCTCACCCTTCAATAGGTGCCTAGCTACTGCATAATCCAAGAAAGCAGACGTCCTCGCCAACCAAGGCACATCAAGACCGCAACAGATATGCCTATAGTTGTGCAAACAGCCTACATCAAGTCTTTAATGGAGAACACGTTCTTAGAGACAAATATGAATGACCACTGCGTCAACTTAGGACCGAACACACCCCTATCTCCAGGGTCTACCTCACCCATCTGGGCCCAGCGCAACCCAGTCCCCCCACTGCAAGGATCACCTAGACACTATCTTCATATGTACATTCTCCGTCAATGCCCAAACCTCCTGATTCAGCGCCTCAAGTTTCTCTCTGTCTCCCTACCATGGCTGTGTCTCATGAAAACCAAACCCACACTCGGTTTGTGATTATCTTTGGGCTGCTGGACTGCTCGGCAGCCCTCCCCCCCCCCCACCCAAACAAATGGCCAGTTAAACAACAACAACATGAGGAGTCTTTCTGCAAACTGGTTAATTATTTTCGGCGGGTCTACTTTTACATGACGTTCCTTACCCAATGTTCATTTCTATGTATTTTTGTATGTGTACGTTACATGTTTTAGAATTATTTTCCTTAACATTTTATTTGTCCCTTACGGTAAAATGTCAGTGTTACTATAGTTACATGTACCTAAACGGCGATTTATTATTTTTCTAGGTTTTGTAAAAATATCAAAATTGTTTTCGCAAGAACGTTTTATCGATGATTAGATTACAATAACCTATAAGACAGTCATGGGGAGTCCACTTACGAAATACATGGCTAAAGATATCAGATATAGGGTCATGGTTTTGCATTAGTACTTACAACGTTCTGTTGTCAGCAATATTTTTATACATAGGTTCTTCTGACAAGTTGTGTCAAATATCTTGTGATTTACACAAAATTATTAATATAACATGTCACTTAAATAAATATACACCTTGTATTGCCGTCAACATATGCCTATACTATTTAAAAATGTAAAAAGTCTAGTTTAACCCCTTTTTTTAGATATTTTTTTATATTAATCTAACACACACTGAAAGTGGCACTACGCCTATAGAGATATTAACAAACTGTAAAAAAGTACTTGCCTATAAGTACTTTGATTTGGAAGCATTTTGGCTAGCAAGTGTAGTAGTAAATTAATAAAATCATTTATAATAATACCTAATATAAAAATGGTTTTAGATTTATATATAAGTTTCACAATATATTTCAATAAAACATTGAAAACTGAAAAAAACGCAACTCAAAATTATAGCCATAATGTTTAGTGATTAAAGAACCATCCGTACTTTTAAAATGCGAATATCTATAATTATAAGGTTTCCTATTAATTTAGATTAACATTACTTTTTCCTTTGCTATTTATCCTTTGTCCAACCTTTTATGAAATTAC
>JAUYWI010097730.1:0-11765 GCA_034780595.1 Parotoplana pacifica | reverse complement strand
CTGTGTTGAGCGGAGTGAGCGGTTCGGTTTGTGTATAGTCAGTAGATTTTGTAAATATATTGGACCAGTTTTGTGAAGTGTTTTGAGTCCCTTTGACGGTTAAAATGGGGTTGGATTTTCGGACCATAAGACAATTTTTCGCTACTTTACTCGATCGTAGCATCTTCTTTCGTAAGACACCTTATGTGCATATCCTCCTCTACTACTTTCTCTAATGTCCTTCTTTCTCACTTACTCATTTTCGTTCTTCCTCAGAACATGTCGCAACTCATCACTCGTCTTTCTCTTTTGCCACAAACTAATGTTTAACTAATACAATAATCATACCTTGCAAAGTTAGGTTTACTCGTGTATATCCTTAGCATAAAGCCTTGTTTAGAATCTGGTTTGAATGTTGTGGGAATAATGACATAACGACCTCGATTTAAAGTAGTTCGCAAAAATGTTGATCTAGCATTTTTGTAAGTCGAAGACTTTTCAAGTGTAACATGTTGAAGAGTGTTGATACGGTATTCTCGATTGATTTCAACCTAAAATGGATATCTGTTGTTTTATATTGCTTCCATATGACACACTTTTTATTAATTCTATAGATCAAAAATGTATGTACTACCAAAGAATAACAGATATATATAACTATTTCATTAAAAATATAGAAAATTCGGTATGAGTAGTATATTTAAAATGAACGAAAATTATGTCATCAGGTCTAAAAATTAAGCTTATCCGATTAGCTTGAAATCTAGTGTGTAGGTCCACTAGGTACGCAGTAATACAAATACCTACATTTTTTAAATCATTGATAATCTATTTTTGGCTCTAAAATGCAAACAAAACATCATAAACTTGATCAAATTTCAGATTTAGATTAGGAAAGTATTAAAAATAATGTATTAGAAAATTGGATGCTACAGTTTTCTGGCCATCATAGTGGCGCAGATCCATAAATATTGATTTTCTTTTCAAAAGTGAATTTTATCACAATAAAATGATATATTATTTATTGTAGAGAACATAAATAAAATAAAATAAACACAGCTCGTTTCAAGTTTTTATTTTGCAACATTCATCATGACTAATTTGCACATAAATAATTATAATATAAAAGGAAAACCAAATAATAAAAGATTACAATTGATTAAAACGTTAATTATGGAGATATGATAAAGATGACAGTTTAGACAACAATTCAGACGAATGCCACACACAGAGATAAAATACATTAGAAAACATTATGAAAAAAGGATGAGCCTTTAAAATTGAGTTGCTTATTTAGATCTGATTTTTATATTTAATGAGAATGGCTTCTTTTATTTTTATCTCTAAATCTGATTTATCAGTAGCCAAATTTTAAAATTATTTAAAGAAAATTTGCGAGAACAAAGATTCTTCTTCTTCGAGCCAGAGTACTCCTACCCCAAAAAATGCAAACTTTTGTTTTTTGGTGGTTTCATGTTAGGCTGGGTCTAATCTATAGCATATTAAAAGTTGGACAAAATCGGAATACGGTAAAGTGTCAAATTTTGAAGATTACATTTTTCGGTTTACAATTCATTTTGCAAGTCATTTCAATAACTGGGTCTGGCAAAAATGACGTCGTACACATGATGGGCGGAAAGGCAGTGCAACGAGCGTTTCGTGGCCACCTACTAGTGGATCAGTGTCTCACACGTAAGATTATTGCCAAAATCTTGGAGGATGAACCTGATCTTTAGGACCAAGTAGTGGAACTTGAGTGGCTGTACATGCTGATGGAGACTGATGACTGTGACTTGAAGTCATTGTTGGTATCAGATTGTATTGGTAGGATTTACAACAGTTTAACTCTGAAAACAGATAAACTTGCAAGGGTCTCCAAAACCATAAAACTTTGGTTAAACTATCAGCACATGCTAAGAATTGCTAGGGCACTTGTTGCAGCTGATCGAATGGGGTCTTAGGAAATGCATCTCAGTGCTGTCTCCGCTTGCCTACCAATATTTGGCTCGTCTATATCTCCAGAAGATGTATGCCTTGAAAGATGACAACCCAGCAGTACATCAAAAGTTCCAGTTTGGGTTTCACGTAATCTGACACAGTAGCCAATACTTGGTTGGTGTTGGTTCCGACCTTGTCATCAAGCAAACATGAATGCGCTCACTCAAAATCCAAAGTGGGCTAACACAAGGAAATGGAATGTCTGAGCACCAGAGAACAGTTTGGGGCATGTCGTCAACTGTGTCATCCACTTACAACCTCGCCATGCAAGAACTTACCGCAAGAAGTTACACAACAATTGATGAATCGTTACGCAATATTATCAAAACGATTAATGCCGACGAGGATGCCAATGTTCAGGACCTTTTCGAAATCGGAAAGGACGTTGTACAGAAGATGGATGGACAATCAGTTTTCTTCTACTCTCACAAACGGAGTTTGAAGGCAAAGACTCTAGCATCGAGCAAGAACGTAAAAGTTTCTGCAGATCGTACGTAGCATTGACCCAGCGCTCCTATTCCAGAGTTTTCTCGTGGTCTCACAGATGGGTGATCTAAGGCTGGATGATGTCATGTCGTATGAACCCTGTCTCTACCCGATGTCTTTGTTCGACGGAAAGGGTATCTTACGTCAAGCGGACAAACCGCAGCTGGCAGAGGCTCTCAGAAATTATGTTGAAACAAAATCGGACAGTTCTGTGACACAAACCGTTCCAGTCAGAGAGCACAACGTGCTAGACAGAGGATCTCTTCTTCACCGTCTGAAATGGAAAGAGTGGAGTACTTACAGCTCGATTGCAAACGATTATGCCTCATTTACTGTCGAACACTATGGGGGAGCAACTGTCGTGTTTGATGGTTATGAACTTAGACCAAGTATAAAGGACTGTACTCATCAGCGGCGAAGTCAAAAGCTGAATGCAAAAAAGGTGAACATTTTGGAGGTGACAAAATTTTCTGGGGAAAAGGAGGAGCTAATCCAGCTGATCATGGAATGAATGTGGCAGAAAGGCTGTGATGTTATTCAAGCGGAAAGAGATGCCGACGTTGACATTGCAAAGGCAGCCATCAATATATCTGCTTTCAAATCAACCACCCTCGTTGGAAAAGACACGGATCTTCTTGTTGTTCCATGCATATGTTTCCAAATGTACTGCACTTTATTTCTGCTCTGACAAGGCGAAATCCTACGTCTATAATATAAGGTTCTGTGCTTGGCGAAGCAGTTTGTAATAATCTGTTGTTCCTGCATGCCTTTACGGAATGCAAATCGGTGTCCTCGGAATAGGAAAGAAGCTGGGGTTCGAACGAATCGTCAAGAGTGAAAAAACAATGACAGACTGTTCAAAAGCATTCTCTCTACCAAAGCAAAGCCAGGATGTTGTGGAAATCAATGGTTGTAAGGCAATGGTAGCTGTGTTCAATGCAGATCAGAAGGACTCCCTTGCATATATTTGATACAATATGCTCTATAAGAAAGTTGCGAAAGCTAAGACGTTTGTCACGCCAGAACGACTCCCACCAACGTCCTCTGACTGTAAATTTCATTCTTTGCGGACTTACTACCAGATTATGGAATGGATGGAATGTAGTGATGAAATAGTTCCATCTGAGTGGGGGTGGAAAGTGAAAGAGACAAATATGTTGCAGTGATGACCGATGCACTGATTCAGATAATTCATTGCAACTGTTTGGAAGAATGCAATACCCTAAGGTGTACCTGTAGGAGGCATGGACTGGAATGTACCAGTGCATGTGGACATTGCCAAAATGGAAATTGTGACTATATGAAAAATAATCCAGTGATAGATGATGTTGAGGATGAGGTGTGAAAACTTTTTGGACACTATTATAAGTTTATACATGCATTACCATGTTGGTCATGGATATAAATTTGTTTAAATAATAACTAATCTTTAGATTCATTAAAAACCTAATTTTTTACTTAGGGGTACAATTATAATTGGGATTGGCATCACTGTTAACCCTTTCATGTGAAAGATTGACCCTGAAAACCTGGGTAAAAATCGAAGACTTGTTGATTTATCATGACCGAGTTAGTGTTTCACATGAAAACTTGAAAATGACCTGTAAACCAAAAAAAGTCATTCTCGAAATTTGACACTTTCCCTATTGCATTTTGTCCAACTTTTAGTATGTTATAGACTAGACCCAACCTAGCACAAAACCACCAAAAAATAAAGTTTTGCTATTTTTTGACCCGTCTGTAAATTAAGGTCATTTATGATTATCGATCAAATACATTTTCAATAGGAATGTTAAAGTGGGTCTTGCTACAGTCCCTAATATTCTTGACGAAGATATAAAGTATATGTAATAAATAGATAACATACACTACAATTATATATCTATGATAACATCACAGATATTTTACATGTTGTTATTAAAAGAAACTCCTCAGAAGTATTATTAAACTAAAATCAAAGTAGAAGATATGGAGACTAGTTAGAAAAAAGACAAAATCCACAAAACATATAAGAAGGCATTAGATAACGTATCAAAATATACCAATAAATTAAACAGTGAAGAAATAGTTAAATATAAACACTATGTATAGAGTATTCCAACTTCTCAAGGCAAAAACCAAGAAGGTTAAGGCATAGAGTAACAATATTTACTCTATGGGTTAAGGTATCTAACATTTTGAGCTATTGCATGCTGAATTTCTTTAACATTCATCAAACAGAATTTTAGAAACAAGTAAACAATTTTGAGTATTCGACCACAATAAATATGGGATTAAAATGTTATTGATAGTTCATTGTACCACAGCATAACGTAGAATATCAAACAATCGGTGAAGTAACTAACTGCAGCATTCACCGAAAAGTCCACTTAATTGATTTTAGGTACCATTTTGACTTGACCTATCAGAACTTCTGGGTTGTTGGTAGACTTAAAAAGATAACTTTGATGTTTTGGTAACAAAAAATATACAATACTCTATATATGTAGATAAATATCTTTTCTATTAAATCAGTCTAATCTAAGAATACAAAAACCAAATGAAAATGGTAATAAATTCTAAATTTCTTATTTATATGTAATTTATCTTCAAAAAAATCTTTAATTATCACAATATATTGATTGTCATTGGATTTAGAAATAACTTTACAACCTCAAAGTATAAAATATTTTTGAATTGACTTTATGACAAAGATATCCAGATGTATTTATATAAAAGCATCCATATTGTTTAAAATAACAAATGTTATAGAAAAAACAATAAACTGTTAAAACAAAAAAATTAAATGCAAAATGCAACAACAAATTAATAAAAAAACCAGAAACACAAAAGATATCGGTACCGACTACAAAGTGAAACTCATTCATTGTCTTACTTCATCACAATTCCTCTGAAGAAATTACAAAAAAGAACCAAAATCGTTATAAAATTGAGTGTACATACCAATACAAAATAGCTAAATATAGTCCAATATCTGTAGATCTAAAATCTAATCTTAGATTAATAATATAAGCTGTCTAGTGCAGTGCACTTTCTCATAAAAGCAGCAAATTTGGAACAATCAATTTTGACCTCATCTAAGTCATATCAGCTGGAAACCCAAGTCTGATGTGTCCAGTTTAAGGCAAATAATTTGAGTACCTAAAATATTTACAAAATGATAAGCAAATCAGATGCAAATAATCATACTCTATCACATTCCAAAATATTTTTGAAAATGAATAATGCATAACAGCACTGGACAGAGAAATCGGAAATTACAAACCTTCTTAATTTAAACATTTGAAACTATTTTTTTCTACAAAACAATTCTGACTTATAACCAAAATTTAAGCACCTTTGAGAACTTTTTCAATGACCAACTCAATTTAAAGACCTTTAAGGACCTGAATCCTGCTGGATGTTTTTTGCTACGAGATGACTTGGTTCAATCTGTAGTTTTGACATAAAAAATTAATATAAGTAAGCATACAAATAATGAAATTAACCCCTTGAAAGTGACAGTAAATAATAAAACATAAGAATGGGTTCATAATATATCGATCTGGATGAAATTAGACACACCATCAATGTACCTTAAAAGGATTCCTGAATATCATTTTTGTTATTACAATAAAAAACCTAATTAATTTTTTCATAATTTGTAAAAATAATATTGCAATATACAGGATGATCCTTATGCCGAAAGAAAATCTGCGTACATTATAAACTTTGATTGTCCAATTGCATTGCAGTGTAATTTTTTTTAAAGGTTGGATTTGTTGTACAACTTTTTAAATTACTCTAAACTAGCTTTATTGTTCAACAAAGTTGCTAACTATAATGCAAACTACGTAGACTTTATAGAAAACAATCAAGTTAAACAATAGTCTTTTAAAGTGGCATTGATACCTTTGCTATCTAATTTCTTACGGCATAGTTAATTACAAACATTATTAATACTACATATTATATGACTATAAATTTGCAAATGAATAATGATGATAAATAAAGTTTACTTGTTGATTTTGGTATTGGATCCAGGCCTTGGGTCGGTAATAATACAGGATTTGAGACAAATGTCCACATTGGTTACATTATTGGTCATAATATGACCGCTTACATGTAAGCCTGTCATTTCGAATATAGCTAGGTAGTGTGACTCGGGGATCTTGTGAGACCAAGGACCCTGCAAAAAAATTATACCATAATACGTACCATAAAACACAACAGATGCATATAGATTTAAATCTTGACGCTTTATATAAACACCACTAGTAAAGAACAGAAAAAGTGATGACATATTTCTTATTAGGGTTTGTTGCCAATAAAGATTTATAACGTACATATAATGAATCTGAAAAATACACAAAAATCGCCTCGTAAAAATAAAATATTTTGGGTATTGGACATAGAACTTTTGGTCATAAAACTAAAGAGAATTCATTTTTGCAATAATTATTCATAAAGAAAATATTTATATAGTACCACAGATTATTGTAATATACAGGTTTCGAAGGAGTTTTAGATACCCAAATGATAGATACTTTTATTACCAAGATCATGTACAGAACTCACTGCTTAGAGCTATTCAACGTAAATGTACAAAATTGGTGTAACTGTTTTAGTATTTTTGAAATCAAAATGCACTGTAGCTTAAAATGGAGCATGCCAAATCGATTTTGTAGCAATTTCTTATATTCTACTTCTTCATCTTCAACACTAATATCATTAGTCTAAACATTTGATAAAATTTGACACTCATATATACTAATCTTGGGACGGAAAGTAAACATTTATTGTCAGATTTGATGTGTAGTTGCTAGGAAGGGACGATGATATTAGAGACCAAACTTCAAAAATCTTTAAAATTTAATTAGTACTTGACTTCATGAGACTTTAGGTAGGTGGCATACATAAACTTCCTAACAAATGTTACTAAGGATGCCAATATTGCATAGCAACAAGAAATGTTTACAAATTTATCTTATATAACTATGATTTCATTGGTATTTGATGGTATAAAACCATAGTTAGCATATGTACGCGTATATGGACTTTTAATTAATCAATTTGCCACTTAGAAGCATAACAACAAATAATTTGACAAATATAACACCACAGCCAAAATTAACCATGAAAATTGTGATATTGCAAATAAACCTACCAAATTTGACTCTCCTTTGAAAATTTCAAACCGAACAGCTTGCACTTTAAGATTAAATTTCAGTGATATCCAGTGACTCGCATTGGTCAGTGAAGGTCGTTCACAGACAGCAGCGTTGACGTTAGCTGTCTGAAAGTTACTAGAATTGGCTTGACCTGGCTCTCTTTCTGGCGTCTTTCTAGTAGCTGATGAAGGGGGTGGCACTACTTTTTCCTCTAGATTCTGCTGTAGTGTTTCCATAATAATTTGGTAATCATCCTGAGCTAAAGCTATCTACAATGTATTCAAAATAGACAATAATAATCTATTATATCAAATAGAGTAGAGGCCGATAAGATTTAAAGAACCGCAAGCATGCAATAGAATAGAGCGTCATCCAAATACATCAATTATAGACAGGTGACAACTTTTTTAAACAAAATCTCAAAACACTAATTGTGTGTAACAATAAACTGATTAAATTCGAGATTTCAACAAATTGCATCTTCTAAAAGCTGCTTATTCATTTGGGACTTTTGAATCACAAAAAAAGGAAATTTAACCACTTCATGGACTAATTTTCAGATTGGTTACTTAAACTATGTAGCTTACATTAACTGACTGCATTTCGCCTGTTACGTCAACGTTGGGAATGTCGTGGTACCAAGTGGACGAGAGGTTTCTGGTCAGTGTAATGTAAAGATTGATCGGCTGAGTGATGGCCTTCTCGCCTCGAATCGATGAATTCACAACTACAGCACTAAAAAGTACATCAAGTAATACACTAACCTGCTGACCAGCTCCAACACGCTAGTTACACTAATTACATTAAAGTTATGAAACGTAAAATTACATGCAAAAGTGTACTCAAGTACAGGAAATGTTTTTAAATTATTGCTTGCTAATTATTATGCTGCCTTGCAAGAAAAAATAAAGTGATATGAACAAGCACCCCATTGAAATACACTACTAACTCTAACACTAGTAGGCTATTTCTAAAACTATATCTCAATTTGGAGTAGAAACAAAAGGAACAAAACATTCATATCTAGAGAACAACAAACGTAGATAATGATTATGGAAATTCCCATCTCTTTTTATTATAACAAAGGTAGATATCATAAATATACATTTTCTGTTATTACGATATTAATAGTAACAAGAATTAACTTAGCAACACAACACTTACTAATTAACATATGATAATACTGATACTTTTTTAGAGGCTATTACATGTTCTGACTCCTGAAATCGACCCCTAGTTTGCGAAAAAATGAACAAGCTCAGTAAAAATTTAGATTCTAAATAAAAACAAGGAAATAATGGGGAAACATAAGTTTTTATATCTATAGAGACACCAAATTATGGACAATTCTGCTTCCATTTGTTCTCAATAGAAATCGTTCGTAAAAATTAATTGTATGGTATAGAGACGGAGCGGTAGATTCCTAGAGGTGCAACAAACAGTGTCTTAGAGCAGACCCACATATTCAGGTTGGGACTAACGTCGAATGATAGGAACTGGTCGTCTGCTGTGTCACCGAGGATTCCTGTGCATTTTCCGATGTTAAACAAATATCGATGAAAAAAGTTTCTTCACTTCAATTTTACACTGTCTGAACTGATGTCTAAAAATAGCATAAATATTTTCAACTTACCTAATTAGTTAATCGAAACTAACAATTTTGATAGTTTTAATTTTAATACTTTATAGTTTTGTAGGAAATATGTAAAGAAAATTATGGGTAGCATCAACATTAAAACTATACAAAATGTTTGTTTCAATTAACCAAATAATTTGAGTCTTTCAGAAAATGCTTATCAGATGTTCAGTGTAAATTTGAAGTGAATCGAAGCAACTTTTCATTGATTTCTTTCAGCATAGGAAAAATACATTGAGTGACCACTGGAGGTACATGTATGTACCCTTGGTGAAAGTGCACACGTTTGGTTCCAGTCATCCGACGTTAGTTCCAGCCTAAGAATGTGGGACTGCCTTGGGACACACTGTTTGTTTGACCTCAAGGTGCCTACCACCCGCTCTAATAATAAATGACGTTTTGGGATTTTTTTACGTAAAATTAAAAAAGTTTGTATTTGTATTACGACAGTTCTTTGCAATGAAAAAGAAATAAATGAATAAACACAGGAATATCATACCGAGCAACACGTAAATCGTCCAACTTAATACGCATCTTATCGATGATCGCTTTAGAAGTGCCAACAGCGGAGAATTCATTTTCCATACGCAGAAAGCCCAAATCCACCATGATTGTGTTGGTTGAAGTGGAATTTTGTGGCATAAAAATGACAGGCGCTTGAACTTGAATGTTCATTTTGCTGCGCAACTCAGAGGGAGTTTCGACAGCCATTTGTACCTGAGACAAACAGCTTAGGATTAATCAAAGCAAAAATATCGGTTACAACATTCGCATGTTTGTTTATGTTATTAAACAAAAAATGTCCAAACTTTAAAATTTGAATAATTCAAATAACCTCTTTCCAAATCACATAAAGATCGAATTCTAGTCTATAAACAATAAATGCTCTATAAAGAATATCCAGAAGTCAAAAAGATAAAAGTCGTTTTAAAGAGCCTTCTGCGTACTGCATAACCCGAGGTGTTATCAATGGGCATTTCTTCATCGTTTATGACACAGTGACAGTCTCACATATTATGTATATGAATTAAATCAGCGCAGAATAGTCACAATACACTGCACGTTTTAGTTGCATTATTCAAGAATTTAGTTGACTTTATTACAATTCTTGACTTCTGGGACCTACTGTTGTACACCACATGTCTGTACAAATATAAGGAAAATCCAACACCAAAATAATAGCCCTAACTAACCTCCTATAATGGTTCTCATCTACAAAAAACATAATTGTTGCTCTTTGTGGTGTGGGTATTTAATAAACTATTAAAAACGGGATTGGTTCACATGCATATGTCGGATTAAAAGAAGAAATATCAATGCACCCGATCATAGGCTCTTCCTCTGCAATACCTGTCTCGATAACAGTTCAGTTATATATGAAGCAAATTGCTCTACTAGGCTCCTTGATGACAATAGGACTTGCAGAAACTTTGACTAAATAAATAACAAACAAACAAACTGAACATGATTTAACAAAATATTTACAGAGAGCTATAGTTAGTTAAAAATATAATAGTTAGCTATTCAATTTTTAGCGCAAAAAACATTGTTAGGAAACAAATTGTAACATAAATTCCTAATTACTTGTTGTAATGTAGCCTCGTGAAGTTCTTGAGCTTTTTCAGCAGCTGCTTTGGTTGCTTCCTGAAAGTTCTCTAAAAATGTCTGCACACAGCACAATACATAAAAAAGTTAAACCAAATCGTTGAAATGAAATTAAAATTAAGCTACATATTTTAAAAATTAGTAAAAAGCTCTCACTCATTGCTACTTATGGTAATACAGATATTTCAATACACACACCATGGGATGGCTGTTATGTTTGAATGACCGTTCATTTGATCAGTAATAAATTGCAGTAGAATTATAATAACAATCACTTATTTAGAAATATCATTTTCAATCAGAAATAGTCAATTTTGTTGTGCAAAACCTTCATGGAGGTATTACACATAATATTTTTCTTATTTGGTCCAACATTGAAACTTACCAGAAGTTTGCTGATGAATAGATGCAAAAAGACCATTTTAATTTTGCCAACTTGAAGATTAATTTCTTTATCCACTCGGCTAATGTCTTGCTGGTAGTCCACTGTCTGGGTGCTTTCATTGTGCATGATCAAGGACAAATTAAAAATACTTTCATCCGGTTCTATCCACACTATCTGTACAAATAAAGAAATTGTGTTTGGTTATAAAATAATAAAACTTTTAAAATATTATGAACAAATTAATTTGACCAATTTTAGCTAATAAGATTATAGTTCAACATATCATACTTTCATTTCGTTATTTGTTTCTAGGTTAAAGCCTAAATTTCACACTCCTTTTGGTTTGATTATACATACAGGGTATCCTCAAAGTTTGTACACAGTTGATATTTGTACAGTGATTTTTTTTAAAGAAAACACTTTAGAGGCGGTGATTTCTTTTAGAGAACACACTTTAGAGGCGGTGATTTCTTTTAGAGAACACACTTTAGAGGCGGTGATTTCTTTTAGAGAACACACTTTAGAG
>JAUYWI010097719.1:0-11766 GCA_034780595.1 Parotoplana pacifica | reverse complement strand
TCGACCAATATTTATTTTTATGCCAATTGCTGAACATAGATTTGAAAAAACGAAACTAATTACGAAACGACCTATATATTACCTTCACATTCATTAGTTACATACCTATATATACTCCTATACATATTATTATTATTTGATAACATCATTTACTACAATTGCATATTGATTTTTGCATAGATGACAAGAGATGTAAAATTTTGTGGAAAAATAGTTAGGCAACAATGGCCAATTGTAAGATATGTTGTAAGGAGATTGACATTTCCAGTGCTGGAATATCTGCATTGAAGCAGCAGCATATGAAAAGTAAAAATCATATGAGTTAAATACGACAGAGGCGTAATGTTTTCAATTTTTACATTAAACAACATTTGTGGTGTGGCATCAATAGTTATTTTATAATTATAAACAACCTAATGTAACATTAGAGCCTTTTATTGTGAAAAACCATCTTTTAGTAATGAATGAGCAACAAAAAATAGCAAAATCCTCCATATTCACCCCCAACCCCCCTTACTGTTTATTTATTGTGTATAATATAATTTTTTCATGTCATTCATCATGTCAATGTATTTTTAAATAATTTGATTCATTTTAAAACTGTTAAATTATAACTTTCGAGGATAAGATTGATGCTTAATCCCCTCATGGCCTGCTTTCATTTTGATAAAATCAACTGCAAACCAGTAACACATCTCCTCAATGGCTGCAGAAATTTGCTGGTCATGGCACACTGCTCAGACTTCAAAATCAGTTAATTCAGAAAATGATGTAAATCTTCTGTTCAGAAATATGTTTCGAGATACTAAATTTGCAGAAAAATGTACTTGTGCTCATGCTAAAGTGTCATACTTGATCAATTTTGCCATCACACCTTACAGTCAAAAGATGTTTCAGATTTATTAAAGCATTCACCATACAGTATTGCATATGATAAAGCAGATGGACTCATGATGATAGTTGTTAGGCATGTGGCTGATGGGATTCTATTAAACAACATCTTTGGTTTGGTTCCTCTAGAAGGGAATTTGAAATCATGGGAGGTGCAACACATTGATGGTAAATCACAACCTCTTTATGGTCCTTGGGCTAAGACCAGCTCCCAAGTGGACATCTTGACCACTTATCAGGTGGGTTGTTTAGTCACTGAGCCACTAAATAACCGTGAACAGGCTTCAAACCAGGTACCTCCTGATCCATAGTCCAGCACACTAGCCACTTGGACCTCCTTTTCACCAATGTCAAAAAATGTAATGCTGCTTTATTATGAATATCAAATTTTTACTAGACTGTTTAGTTCTTGTTCTTGTACTTATTAATAGACACACTTACATGCTATTTATCATATAAATTTTGCAAAATATTGTGTTCTGCACTGCAGCAGATTATTTTTGATCAGGTTTGTATATCATAAAAAAAAAAATATTGATTTTTATGACCATGTTGCAACCTGAGAATAAAAAAATTATCAAATTATATTCATTTAAATTCCAGCAGATTGTGTAGTAGCTGTTGCTTATCAAACTAAAACATTTTTAGTGTCAAAAATCTGATTTAAGAAAATTTAGAGAAAGTTGGTTTTGCAATTAAATAGGAACAATTCAGTGTATTTCTTTCACACAAAATAGCAAAATAGGTGTCACTTTTATACTGTAAGGTGATTTCAATTTCTACAGTTTAATTGAGAAACTAAAATTTAGGCAGTAATTAAAAGAACCTTTTGAGAGAGCACTTTTAATTTAATACACCTTCAGAATTCCATAAAATCATCTGCTATCTATTTTGCAAAGCAGTGTATTAATAATGTTGAGAGAGCATAGGTACATGAAACTTTATTGACCATAATAAGAAAAAAATAGCAGTGAAATAATTTTGTTTATTTGGTTAAGCATGGAGCATGTAAAATTATGTTTTCTGTAGGTTCCAGAGACTGCAATAGTATAATTTTTAGGAACATGATGATGCAGTGGATGATCAAGGAAGGTCTTAGTTTTATGAAATAGTTTTCTGGCAAGTATAATTGCATCTCACATTAAGATTTTCAAGAACACCACACTTGCATTCAAAAGAATGAATGATCTTTGACGAATGTTGTCAAGTTTTTTAGATAGCATTTTATTTAAGAAAACAAAAAGTTTGGAACATAAGTCAATGCAATGAATAAGCCAATGCTAATATAGATTACAATTAGGTTGTTGGAAGGAATAATTATTTGAGTAGATAGAGCACAAAGATATGCCTACTATATTGATAAATGATGCTATAAACATGTAAGTTCTAAGTGAGGTCATCTGTTAGAGTAATACTGAAAAGTTTGGATAAGATCAGTGTTTGTACCTAGAAATGAAGATTTTTGTTGCAGCAATAATTTGGAATTGTTCCTATATTTAGTGCATGTGTTTTTTTCTTCAAAAGACAGGTCTGAAATGGTTGGCAGTAATAAGTCATCCCTTTTGATCAGCAGAAATTGACACTATGGAAGAGTCCTCTGATGATTCATAAGATGGATACGAGAGTGGATTTTTCTGTATTATGTGTGATCTACAGTTCTCAGAATATCTTTCATTGAAGTACCATACATATATCCATGATGCAAAGACTGTGCATAAATGTTCCAATTGTAGTTGTTAATTTAGAAGAAGGCGCCATTTGTTAAGTCATAAATGTAGTGCTATCTGTGGCTCATATGATCCAGAAGAATCAATGAGTTGTCAGTTAAAATTAATAGCAATAGAGGTAAACATACACAAATTCCCAGCAAAGTGAAGATATTGGATTCTGAACATTCAATTCTGGTGTTGTGGTATCCAATCAGGGGACTGTGTAGAGTGTGAGGAAGGCAACAAATGGTTTTCATTGAAAGGCAACTTAACCAAATATAATGAATTTTCCACTGAGAGAATTCATGCCATTGTGAATTCTGTCAGAAAGCTTTTGAATTAAAAATACACTCAATAGTACAATCGGGTCTAAAACAATTCCAGTGTAAAATCAACCATGAGCTTCCATTTGCTGAGAGCCAAAAGTACTTGTAGGTACCTATTTACATAGAGTTCTTGATTTACAGTTGAGCAATAGACAGCAAGCATATTGGAGCAAGCTTTTATTTAGTTATAGACAATCAATAGATATCTACACCTCGATGCCATGTAAGCTAAGTTCTGTATATGAATGAAAATAAAGAGCATTGGTTCAATTTGATTATTTGCATTCTGTTTGAGAATAAGTGAATATATAGAATTTAGCTCTATTGCCAATTTCTGACACAGAAATAATGAAATTTCTTGAAGACCTTTCTAATACACTTTAGGTCAAAAACTACTTTTTAAAATCAAATTCTATCTGATGTATTGTTATTAATAGTAATTAATAGTATTAATAGCAATTTTTATTGGCTCTCAGGTTGTCAGAAAATTCAAATAGCCCTGTAGTCAGGCCGACAGCTACCTTGAGGTGCAAAGACAATGTTGCTAGACAGACACATTGTTAAGTTGATACTGACTTTAGATGATGGGAACTGGCCATCTGCTAGAACCCAATTCAACCCCCATTGTTACACAGGGGGTTGTAATACCCCCTCCCCTAGGATTTCATCTTTCCCATGATTTGATTGGGCTGAAATTTGTTACACAGGTACATTGGAAAGTTTCACACACAATTTTAACTTTTGAAATAATAAATATGGTCACTAAGTGAGCCCTTGGCCAATGACATCAGTTTAAAAAAAAGGTTTCTTCAATTGACTTCAAATTTGGTGTGTAGATTCACCTGGGACCTAAGTAATACAATCCCCAAAAATGAAACTGGTATTGACAGATATTGATTATCGATTATTTGCTAAAAGTCGATATTTTGGACTGAAATCAATTTATTGAGCTGTAAGATCCAAATGAAATGTCTTATTCTGCTTTGACAGTATGGGTGCACTTTAATAAGAAAACAGGCTTTCCAACATATTTCTTCTCAACATCTTCTATTTTCTCTCTTATGCAACTTTCAAATTTTCCTCTCTTTTATGCTTTGATATGATATATACGAACATTTTATATTGCTCAGGCTGTGATTATGCCTGGCTGATGAGGCCCAAACAGCTGTCCTGGGCTATCACTTGCGAGTAGTATAAATAAGTAGTATATTTTTATCAAGGTATACTTATTTTTTAATAATTACTCTTAAAATGTTCTGGTATGAACTTGTTTTCTATAAAATTCAGAGCCTAAAATATTTTCCTAAATAAACCTTTATAATTAATGTTTTTACTATTTAGAGTGAACACCAAAAGTGCAGGTAGAGGACTATTGTTTGCTAAGCAAAACTGACATATTTCGATTCACAATAAATATTTAATCATGAAAATCTCAGAATACGAATAAGACGTATTTTAGAACCTTTTGCTGAAATATAATTTGAATTGAACCAATGGCGTTCGAATGACCTGACATTTTTGCCTGACCATGTACATATACCTAATTGGTGTCTCAAGTTATTTTTCGTCAATTTATAATTTTGTGCTCTTCTAGTGTGCTCCTTAGTTTTCTCTAATGCAGGTCGTTATTTAAAATCAATAATTCTGTGTTGTTGCTAGAGACCAAAATCAAAAATAAATCGCAGGCCTCTTGCGGATATCGCAAAAAAATCGCAGGTTGTAACAACACTGACATAATTCAAGTTTGAACTTCTTCCTTCTTCATCCGTAATCAGTTTTTGCGATATGTATATATAAATTCACTACAAACAATTTATTTATTATCAAAAGGCCGCAAAAGAAAAATATTGGTGGTATTAAAATAATATTAGGCACAAACCATCTTTGTACTCGCTCGCTATGCCAGTAAATTGCATACTAATTTGATGATATCACTACTTTAATATCACGCATTATACTAATCAAAAAGATGACATAGATATTTAAGTTCCGAATACCTTTTGGGGACTCTCTCTCTCTCTCTCTCTCTCTCTCTCTCTTTCTCTCGCTTTACAAGCTATTAATGCCTCTATAGCGTCTGTAGCGGTCTGCATCCTGTCTGCATCAGTCGTATGCGAGTCGTCGATGCATCTCTGTATCTCTATGTTGGGTTTCTGTGTTGATATTAAAGCAGCGTCATGTATCGAAACTATTCGCTGATGTTTATTCACGTGTGATGATGTATGTGTGGCAGCGATATTCCGAGCGAACTATTTTTGATTCTAACTTTATGTCTGACAGCGAGAAGTTTTGCATCACAGTTAGAAAAACAAAGCTTAAGTTTTTTTTATAAAGATATAATATCTCTTACCTTGTAATGCATGTTGTACCTTATAGAGGAAACTATGGTGGGACTTTATGAAAAAAATTAAAGGTAAAAGTGATGATATGTGAACTGTCACTTAATCATTGTAGTATGTTGTGATGAGGCGAGAAATTATAAAGTGATTCCAGATTTCCCTATTTTTTCAGAAAAAAGTTAATTTTTTTATGATCATGTTATACCTACCTACCAACTTGGAGTAAAAACAAATTAAAGGTACCTCTACACACGACGTAGGAAATTTGTGGCGGGGTTATGACCATCATGACTAGAGAAAGAGAGAGAGTGGCTATGCTAGTCGGAGAAGTGTCAAGTAATTCTACTCGATTTAAAGTTTACCATTTTCTGTCAAAATAAATAAATTCTGTTAGGTTTAATAATGCACACTATGGCTATTTCCTTTCAATTTAATTTACTTTAGTGCATGTATTTTAGAAAAAAAGAAGTAGTGCTATTTTACAATTTACACGAAGACTAAAAATATAGTTCTGCTGTGCAGTTTCATAAAACAATTTAAACACTAAAATAATACTCAAAAGAATAGTTATTAAAATGAAATAGGCACAACTTTAATTGATCTTTGAGATGGATAGCTGTTACTCATCTTGACTTCAACACGAGTGAAGTTCATAAAAAAAGAAGATCTTCAAACAGGTTTTACGTTTCCCCCTGATTAGTGAGTGTAAAACTTTGTTGATTCTTTAAGCTCAGCTAGCTGAATGACTCTCAAAGGCACTGAAGTTGCTATTCGTAGTCAAATTCTTGTCTCTTCTATTTAAAAACAGACAGGTACGTACCTATTATTTTTGTATTCCAAGAATTACTAATAATGAAGCGCCATCAATTGTATGTTTTAAAATGGTTTATTGTAAATAAATTGTAAAAATTTTAAAAATCTTATTAAAATTAGTCGTAAGTAAAAAGTCGTATCTTTTAAATTAATTTGAATATTACTAAATCAGTACGACTTGTGTGATAACTCTACCTGATATTACCACAATACGACTATTTAAAGAAACTATATAAATGTAAGTACAACTATTTGGGACTTTAGACGGGGGGTTAACACCACAACACGTAGGATAAACTGATTATAATCAAATCTTTAATTTGTTTTGAAAAATATTAGCTGTGTGCAAAATAACAACAATTAAAAAATGCTTTTGTTGTTTTAAATTGTGTCAATCTGTAAAGATAGAGGGTGTTAAAAAATTCGTGAAATTTGCTGGAAAAATATCTATTAAAAGAGTATATAAACATAATATATTTACAACACTTCGACTTATTTCAAATATTCTGTCATTTAAACGATACAATTCACTCAAAATGTTGCCCATTTACTCCAGATGTTGTGACCCAATTTTTAAATGAAGAAGTGACATGTTTGGTGGTCAATTTTGCACAACTTCCTCCCGGATTTGGTTTTCAGAGCATCTAATGTTCTAAAATTCTCTCCCGCATCAGTTAATACCCCTGTCTTTTAAAGAGGGCACAAACGGTCAGATCTGGCGAACGTGCTGGTCGTCATCGCGCCCTTACGTCTCACTCATCGTCCTGGAAGATAATCGTCCAATGTTTGTCGCGCCTCTATTTGACATTGGGTTGGTGCACAATATCTAAATTTAGTATTTTCTATATTTAATAAAAATAAATCTATGTTTTTAGTCATGTCTAAGACCATAGAATTTAAAGGCGTAGATTTTTAATTCATTCTGTGGAATAGGAGAGGCCATAGGATACGCCATAGAGTAATTATTGTATATATTTATTACTCTATGGATACACTCTGTATATACACGGATTAAACATTTGTTTTATATAGGCAAATAAATTATAAAATCTATCTAAAAGATAATCTTAAAACGTTTTTATTAAACAATATCTCTTTTCTCCAGCAGTGTCTACTAAATGTGTAGATTTATATCAACCTCTTCGAATAAGAACGTTGCAAAAAAGGCAAAGAAAAAAGTACGAAAAGTAAGATTTTCTTTGAGGGATAGAGCTTTCCGGCCGGTTGTCGAGGCAAAGGAGCTGCTGACATCCCCTTGTGTGTCAGAATATCAAAGACATCGAATGGCATCATTTACTTTTGTCATCTGAAGAAACTTGGTGTTAGTTAATAGCAGGAATTTACGTAAAATAATTTGGAGGCTATCATTTGCGAGTAATATGAATAAGTAGTATATTTTTATCAAAGTATTCCTGTTTTTTATTATTACTCTTAAACACATCAATTGGTCAGGACCTGCTTTGACAGCGTAAGTGCCTTTTAATAAAAAAACAGGCTTCCAATACTGTTCATCTAAAGATCTTCTTCTTTTTCTCTTTTAATGCAAAATTGTCAAATTTTCCTCTCTTTTATGCTTTGATATGAAATATACGAACATTTCATATTGCTCAGGCTGTGATTATGCTTGGTTGATGAGGCCCAACAAGGCCCAAACAGCTGTCCTGGGCTATCACTTGCGAGTAGTATGAATAAGTAGTTAATTTTTATCAAAGTATTCCTGTTTTTTATTATTACTCTTAAACACGAAAAACGCAATTAATATCAGGCCCATGAATTGCTCAAGGAAAACATATTTCGCTCCTTTAGGATCAATTTTAAAATGTTAAAAAAATAACTTAACAGCGGGTGTCTCACGTAAAAAGTATTGGTAATCATAAGCTTTAAAATGAAAAAAAAAACAGATTAATAACAGTAAAAACAGGGGGTTGCGAAAGTCAAAAAGGAACTATCAAAAAGAACCGGAACACAAAACAGATAAAAGGACCGCTGAGTGAAGATGCCTGAGAAAGTTATGAAACTTTGCTTAGACAATGGACGGAAACAGAAAAAGAAACTAAACAGATCTAGAAGGGCAGAATACGCTATTTAGGTTGCGATGGCCCCTTGGAATAAGACCGTTGTAAAAAGGCAAAGCAAGAAGAAGATAAGTAAGCTTTTCTTTAGAGGGTTGGGTTAGAACTTTCCGGCCGGTTGTCAATGTAAAGGAGCTGCTGACATCCGCTTGTCTGTGTGCTCTCAGAATATCAAAGAAATCAAAATAGCATCATTTACTTCTGTCATCTGAGGAAACTGGAAAACAACTTTGTTGGTGCAGTTAATAGAAAGAATTTATACGTCAAATAGATTGGAGGCCTGCATTTCAATTTGGGTCATCGAAAAATCAAAAAACACATTTCTTTTTTTGCTCTTTTGAAATGATTTCTATTGATTTAAGCAAAAATGTCGCAATATCACCGGGAATTTTTGGAAGGGGGGGCCAAATTTTGTGAAGGACACAGCATTTTTAAAGAATAAAATGAGTGAAAATGAATTATAGATATTGACCAACTACATTTTGGTGTCCTAGCTAGCAAGTTACAATTTCTTCAACCGGCGGGTGAGATGTGGTAAAAGGTAGTACCTTCATTTTCATAATTTCTGTTTTCCAAAAGTTTGTGATGCACAATAAGATGAAAAAAGCACAACTTAAACATACAATACTTTGCGTATGTAGGCACATTTGCAGTCCATAGCTAGAGCTTACTTAATAATTAGAGGTATTAAATAAAACTAAAAACAACAGATTTGTTGAATAGCGCGAAAAATAAAACAATGCAATTATTTAGGTGAGAGAAATTAGAAGCAATATGTGGCAGACTTTACAGATGTCCCAAATAACTCCACAGGATACGAATTCTTCTTCTTTGATGGGTATTGTGTGATTTTACGAGAAATCAACTGTTCAAAGCACAATTTACAACAACGTTTGATTAATTTTGAAGAATTTACCACAAATTTGGGTAAGAAAGGAAATTTGATCTTTAATAAATATTTTAGCCATGCCATCTTCATATAATGTCATGTTAAGTTTAAGTTGTCTTTAAAATACCTCTCTACAAAACAAAATACTAAGAATAGAACATGCCAAATTAACGGAAGCGTTCAGCTAAACACGGAAAAATATATGAAACGAGAGTTGGTATTTTTTAAATACGTGCAATATTCAATTAACCCTGCAGATCATCCCAAGGACTCTAGCACAATTCCAGAACACTATCGGCTTCACGCTTGTTAGGGATCATCAGGTGAGCAGAGGAAATTGCCGAACCCAAGCACATACTACTTGACAAGCAGCGAGTCGGCCTTTTGTCAGGGTTAATTGACTATTGCACTATTTTGTTTATTGGCTTAATATGCAAAATCTTTATTGCTTTCTTAATGTTGGTGTGATACCAATAAGCGCAGATCTGAAATTGGATTCCTAGAGCTCCTAGACTCGCTGCTTTTCAAGTAGTATGAGCTTAGGTTCAGCAATTTCCTCAGTTCACCTGGAGATCCATAACAAGGGGTGAAACCGGGAGTGTTCTGGAATTGTGCTAGAGTCCTTGGGATGATCTGCAAGCCAAGCTTTTGTCAGGGTTCATTGACTACTGCACTATCTTGTATATATTATTATTAATGTTTAATTGTACTGAATTTAGTAGTTGTACAATTAAATTTATTAAACTGGATTTGAATATTGTATTTTGATAATTTCAAAATCACAAAGATTAAGGTTTAAATGACCGCCATTGTATATTCAGGTTAACGTGATACATAAAACAAAATACGATTCTTTACAACAAATTGTCTATAAAAGTTATAAGCAAAATACTCTAATTTGAGTCTATTTTTTTAAAAGCATTTTTTAACTATTAACTACCTATTAACATTCCATAATATAAAATAATCAGCCTTTGTAGAATTTTTTTTTCTATTTCCTGGCCGCTTGGAAACAAGATAAAGTCGGGCAATGACAATTTGGCTAATTATCACACTTTATTGTGCTTCTTGGATTATAATGAGCCCAGTGCCGGGAACACATGTCCAGACTTGCTTCACAGGCAAGGCACAGAAATACACAAATGTTCTCCAAAAACAACAAACAAGTAAACAGTACCTGGTAGCGTCCCTGTTTGGCACTAATTAAGACCCAAATGGTGCCAAACTTTGCTAAATGAGCCGTGTGAACGGTGCAGTCACTTTGAAACAGATAGGCTTGTCAATTATCTTAAGGGGGTCGGCTCTGATACACCACTGGGAAGGGTCAGCATCATCAATTAGCACAGCCGGTTGTGAATTTCCTATATTAATGATCTCTAAATAGGGATCAATTGACAAATGACATGAATTGTAGCCATAGAATTATTTTCCGTTTATCTCTGGAGTGTGACGCTGATTTGCAATATTCATTGATTGAGTGTGTACGTAAATGTCACCGGGCTGGCTGGCTGTAGTCAAAGCACCGTTTTAGGAAAGAGAACGCATGAAATGGCAAGTGATTACTGACCACGCCTGCTTTCAAGACATCATTAATACTTTTTTGAGGCGGGACGTTTGAAACGGGACTCGTTTCATGCTGTGTTTGGTGACGCTTAGTCTACATAGAAGATGCGTCCGTTCAGCCTTGATTTGGTATTTCGAGTCTATTAATATCCCAAAATAAAGTGGAATTTATGTAGTACCTGTTATGTTGTTCCTCCTAATTAGCGGTAATAAATCCTAACCTGCAAACTAATTAAGTTATAAGTTCTACAGCATGGATGTATGCATTTATATAAAGACAATTTACTCTTAGGTAAAATTATCGTTAGTAAAACTTTGTTTGTGTGGGAGTAGTTGTAACATTGAAACAATAAAATGATCCCTCTGGGTTGAAACTAGTAAACATGTTCTCAATTCAATCCATTAAGTTTTAGTTGTTGTACCTGAAAATTATGTTTTAGATAAAACTGACACGATAAACATTTCCTTAATAGTTTTTGCTTACAATAACAAACTATTTTATGTTTTTTAGCTTTGGAATATTGCAACTTTAATAATATGTAAGTGATAAAATCATTTTTGGCAAAATTTTGACACTAAAATGTACTCTAAACAGAGCTGCAGTCAAATCATGAACATGATTTAGTTATAAAATTTGCAAACATGGATAGGTACCAATTGGTGTCTCAGTCTAATGGCTTAAGGTACAAACTATGAGAATTAAATGAGTCAAATGATTGCGTGCCTGTCATCCAATTAACTAAGACCTAAAAGATTTGCAAAAAATATAAGACAGACCACAAGTATCTCTTCTAATTTTTAGCTTTTTGACAAACAAAATTAATTTATTTTTTATAGTGCCCTAATGAGATGTTTATGACTTCATTATTTCTATGATAATCTACTTTATTCACTCTGTGAATATTTGTGAATATTGGTTGATGAATTAGGCAGATAACTCTGTGGGTTAGAAGCCCACCTATCGGACCTCTTACTGCCCAAAAGGAGGTAGGCTGGTTACAGAAGCCTCCACTCTCCCCCCAGAAAGTTGCCGGTCCCAAGCCCGGATAAATGATGAGGGCTGACAGCAGGAAGGGCACCCGGTCATAAAAATATGTGCCAAAACAAATGGCAAGAACTGTGTACTACCGGCGAGTCGGAGGATTTTTAGGTGACCGTGGAACT
>JAUYWI010097708.1:0-11766 GCA_034780595.1 Parotoplana pacifica | reverse complement strand
TTGTCATATCCTAATATACCTTACTGTATGTAGGTTGCCGCATGAGCTAACAACCTACTACCGTAGGTTTAGATAAATAAATGATAAATCTGTATTCTGTATTACCTATTAATAAAACAATCTAAAATAGATAATAAAAATAATTTATAAATAAACGATAAAACATCTTATCAAAAAAAACTAAATAACTTATAAAATATATTCTATAAAATTTATAAAAATATTTAATTAATAAAAATACCTGCTTTAAATGTAGGCTATATAATTTATAAAAATAGATTTTAAATAAATGGTAAAAGTACCTATATGCTACATGTATATTTAATAAACGTATATCCTTTACATTAATAAAAAATCATTCTAAATATATGATAAATAGAAATACTAAATAAAAGACAGAAATATTTTAAAATTCATAAAAAATCATAAAAAATCATAAATACATGATAACTAAATTAATTCTAAACAAATATTAATTCTAAAAATATTTAATTAATAATGAATACATTCCTAAGTGCTGTAAGTAATAAATAATGACCTAAAAATGCTAATTATATAATCTCTAAATAAATAATAATAAATTTCTTAAAGAATCCTATATAAAAAACTCGTATCTCACTCGTTTATTAAATTCTACAAATTTGAAATAGTCACATTGTTTTCTTTAAGCTATCAACTTCCGACTATAAAATAGGATTGTTTCCATTGATTGCAAATATGCTGCTAACTCTGATTTGAGAAGTAATCTCTAAGTTTGGCATCTATGGAAACTGTCCCAAATGTTTTCAAGACAGATTTATTAAATTCAATTTGCACGTTATCTATCTATAATGTGTTCTACCAAATCAGTTATTAGGCAGGTTCAATTCTATGGCATCCACTGTCTCCACAATTTCCGTTAGCTGCTGGTCCTTCAATTCTCTATGAGGTGTTTGGTTTGAATTCTTCTAACATCCCCTTTCTTGGTATTCCTATTCCCTGTTTCCCCTAGAAATCGACCTTCCAGAATTGCTTTGACTCTTCCTTCTCCAATCAAAACTATGTTCTACACTCAAGCTGAAGCATGATAAGATGGCCAGTCAAGCTCAGTGATTGAAAATATCATCTACTATATCCGAAATCCATAAAACAATCTGGTCAGAAATCAAGAATGAAAAATAGTTATATATTATAATCATAGATATCTTTATTTCACCGTTGATGAACAATGTTACGTATCGGGCTTTTGTAATATACTCGTCCGTGCCTCAACAATGATTAAGTCAGTAACTAAGAGAAAGATGGCGACCAAATCAGTGTGTTTTTTATAACAGCATAACAATTCCTTTATATAGGAAATAACCATTATCAATGTTTGCTAAAAATTAAATTATGTGCTAAATAACTAATAAATAAACATCCCAAATAATAATAAAAAATATTTGTGGTTATAAAACAAACATTTTTTTAAAGTAAATGTTACCTAAATTTATAAGAAATTTTTTTGTATTAATTTAGGTTACTATTTTTATTTAGAATATATCATTTATCATTTATTTCGTATATATCATTTATATTTATTTAGCATTTGTTTTATCATTTATTAAAATGAAAATTATAATGCATTGCTAAGTATTAACATTGTGTCAGACAAAAAATAGTAAAATTAAAGAAACCTAGCTATATTAAAAACTCGTAGTTTACTTGTACATTAAGTTCTATAAAAATTGAAATAGTCAATTGTTTCGAAATAAGCTATCAACATTCGCACATATAAAAGGATATTTCTTTTCACATTGATTGCAAATATGCTGCTGCCTCTGATTCGAAAAGTAATCTCTAAGGTTGGGATTCTGTGGGAACTGTCCCAAATATTTTCAGGACAATATTTTATTAAACTTCTTTAGGGCATAACTGTTTTTAAAATGTATTTAGGATATATTTGTATTTTTATTAATTTTTTATTACATCTACATACACATGTATCACCAAATTTCGTTACAGGTTTTTCATAGTTTTTAAAAAACGTTTTATTTACAATACATACGTACATATAATGTATTGTTTAAGATAATACTTTTATTAGTTAGTTAGGACTCTTCTTAATATTTACTTAGTCTCTATCTAGTCCCTATACCTAGTCCATATATGGAGAGCAAATAAAATAGTGTTCTATATTTACACAGATGTAAAAGATTAGTGTCATTTTTTATATTGACCGTTTGAGAAATAAATGAAATACAATACATATAAAAGAATAATCAGAAGAAGATAATTTGAATTGTATAACTTGTAAATGGCTACCAACCACCCGTTTCAGAAAGCTGTTGTAGTTAAATGAGGTGTTGAAATACATGTTATGTTGCTTAACTCTTGTTTTTTCAACGGAACCTATTAAATAATTCCATTTTTAAAGTATTTATTTTCTATTTTCCATTTTTTACAAGTATCTATAATAATAACAAAATGCAACTTACCACCATAAATTGAAACACTCAATATGAGAAAGCAAATGATCCGCTTCATTTTCCAAGAACCAAACGTATTAGGACCAGCAATTGTGGCTATCTGAATATTTATACAAAATATTGTTTTTCAACAAAAATGTAATGGCAAATCAACAAAGAGAACAGTTATATTAGAATGATGGCACTATTTCAGTTTCTAATCTACCAATAATAGAAATATACGTACCACAATATGTACCTTGATAGCCTACTGGTGCTGGCTCTATAATATGCCTATAGCTTTGGTTTACCGACATCGGCAGAAAGTTTCGCAATGCACAATGATATAAATATTTCTATCCAAAATCTAAAACTTACCTAGCAAAATCTTCAATTCTTTTAACTATAATAATGAATACTGACTTGGAAAAACATGAAGTCATGGTTTTTTACTGAACATTCTTTAGTTATAAAACTCGAAGTTGTTGCTATGAAGGATGTACCCATCGGATTATTGTAGTAAAAACCATGAACTATGGGGAAACAACGGTAACACAGTGTGTCGGTATTTTTCTGACTGTACAAGGGAAATCCCGGATTACGGCAATAGAATATAGGCTATAAATAAAATACTTTTATGTAAATTTTGGAAGTTTCTTCTCAACAGCATAGTGAAATGAATATATTATTCTGATCACGTAATGCGAAAAGCAGAAAAGCGCAGTGTCGTGTGGTAATGAAATAAATACACAAATTTTCGCTGATCTTCAGCCTTGTCAAGTGTAATGGTTAACACAAATGAGAAATTTTACTGTTTAAATATGATGTGTAGAGAATCTTGGGTTTTGACAGACGTGTGGAAATAGAAGATTAAGTGTAAAAGTTCTTGGATTTCCTCCTTGTTGTTGCTTTTTGGTTGTTTCTTTTTTATGATGATGGCTTCTTTGTATCTTAGTTTTGTGGTGTCGTTTGCTTTGCCAAGAATTTTGTATGTGAATTCTTCTTGGCATTGTTTGATGTGTTTAGAGATTGAGCTCTGTTGGTTGGTAGTGTGTTCTTTGATTCTGATGTGTAGAGGTCTGATGGAACTTCCGATGTATGCATTTGGTACATTTGGCTTCGTAGTCGCAGTTGGTTGGTGTTTTCTTTTTAAGTGCTTGTTCAAGTGTGTGTTATTTAAAAGTTTGTTGTTTGATTTTCTTTCAGATTGTGTCGTTGATGAAGGAGAATTCGAAGTAGAATGTTTTGCTTCATTTTTTGACTCGTTTCTTTTCTTTTTTCTGGGATTCCTGGTGTTTTCAATGAAGGTTGTGGGATAGTCGTTTTTAGAATGAGTGGTTTCAAATCTATTGATCTTTTGTTTTCGTTCTTCTTCGTTCGAGCATCTTTCTGTAATTCTGTTAATTTCATTATGGATATAGTTCATTTTTTAGCAGGTAGACAGTGCTGTTTGAAGTTAACGAAAAGATCTTTCTTCGTGACTTTTTTGTAGAAAGTGAATGTGTGGTTACCCGTGGTTTGTTCTATGTGGAGTGTGAAGTCTAGTACGATGTTCGATTTCGAAGGTGATATGTTGGTGGATTGGGTTGATTGTGGTGAGTATATGTTCTGCTTCTACTTTGTATTATTAACAATATTATGGGGCACAATGAAAATGAGAAAGTTTGGTTTGAGAAGATAAATTTAGTGTAATGATTATTGATTCTATTTTGTTCATAAAGATTATCGCAAGGATGGATGAGGTGCTCGTGTCCATTGGGAGTCCGGCAATTTGGCGGTAGGTCGTTTCTTGGAATTGTAGGAAGGTATTATTTGTAATGGTTGTGAGAAGTGTCGAGATGTCTTCTGTTGTGAGACCGTATGTTTCAATAGGGTTGTTGTTTAAATGTTCTATTGTGGATTGTATTGCTTCTTGTGGTGGTATTGAAGTGTAGAGGCTGACGACGTCTAAGCTGAAAGGTAAGTGTACGTTGATTTGGTTGTTGTGGGGAGATCTATAAGGTTTTGGATAAGGTCGTGACTTTTTTCGAAGTGTGCTGGGATGTTCTTCAGTGCTGGTGTGAAGATGGCGGTCATTAGCCAAGCCAGCTTTCTAGTTGGTCCGTTTGTGTTTGAGACGATAGGACGAATTTTGATTCTACGTTCAATTGTTTATTTTCTGGTATGTATTTATATCTTCTAGATGTTGCTTTCCAGCTTGCTTATACTTGTTGGTTTCTATGACGTAAAATTCTGTTCCTTTGTCGCTACGAAGGGTAGTGGGTTTTTGGTTTTCAGTTCTTTTAAGGTGTCACCATCCTAAAGGAGACCTCTAGCACATCATTGAAACTTTCGATCAAATTTGCCTCAAGGACCTCCAGATCCAAGCAAAGCCGGTTAGCATCCCGGGGCGTGACTATCCACGGCATGAGCGAGAGAGTCGGTTTGGATTCCAAATAACAACACTTTGTTTTTAAATAGTCTAGAGAGAACAAATTGAATTATTTCGCACTACATGACAACACCGTTTTTTTAAATGTTGTTGTCGTTGGACTTGGTTTAGTATATTTTAAACAACAGTTACAGTGAATACCAATTCAACATATGTATTGCAATATAATCTTGATTGACCTCTAACGAATGATCAATATGAAATGTTCTTTTGTGAATTTTGTATTTTCTGTAAAAATGTGTTGAAGTGTTCAAAGGGCATCAATTAATTATTATTAAATGCTTTAATTCCTTTTCAATCTAATTTGAAAAAAATGAACAAACATTTGGAAACAAAATGAAATATCAACAATAATGATACCGAAGGTTTTGATTTACGGTGACGTTGTTACTTTTTATTTATATTATTAGTTTTATGTAAAAAAGAGATTAGAGAAATTATGGATGGGTATATCAAAACTAAATCCACCAAAAGGTAATTTCGACTAACTTTAAACATGAGTTCTGTAATTTGAAACCAATCAGGACAACCAATTCACAAATGACCACACAATCTTTAGAAAGACGCAAGACTTGGTTTTAAGAGTTCTTCTATCAAGTACTTGGTACTCAACATTATTAAAATGTCTCATCGACAGCCAGTCGAATGTCCCACTTCTTACTAGGTTTCGAAATGTTTTACAATTTCAGGCGCGTGTCCAGGATTTCGGTAGGGAGGGGTTCCAAAATTGGTGTTAAGACAAAAAGATATTAACTCAATCAAAAAATGCAATAATCTTTAGAAACGTTAGTTATTTTTCTTGTGTTTCATTATAAGCTGATGGTCTTCTTTTCTTATTCTGCTCATGATACTGATTAGTAATTGAAAAAACCGACTAACCAAAAAGTATCTTACGAAACGTTTGTCTGCTTTTTAAGACTGATACTTTCATACCTTCTACGCGTTAATCGATATTATAGATTGTGGGACTCATAACTGTAGAAACAGGGTGGTATATTTATAAAAATAACACAGATATTTCGACTTCTAAGATAGTCATTATTTAAATTTTTGAATGCGTACGTGCTTTATTTCTTATTACCTTAAGAGACTTGATTCTTAGATAACAATTTCAAGTAAGTACTGTGTTTTTGATGAAAAAGATGATGTGCCAGCATCCTATTATGCCGGTACCAGCATGTACTTGTTCTATTACGGGCTGAAAGAGCCAACAAATAAGCAAATTTAGTAGAACCCAAAATAGCTACAGTTTTCTAGAAACAATTTATTTGAAAAAGAAATGATAACTTGCGATGTTTCTTCCCAAAGTGATTGACTTTGCATATCAATATGAAAGCGATGATCATTCGTTGGGATTTGTATCTGCCTACGTAAAATACGAAATGAATGCGCACATAATTACATGATCCTTAGTTTCAGCTAACAGTGGCGGGTGTGGTAGCACATTTCTACGCTGATATCGAATATGTACAAGATACCATGTTACTTTGTGTTACAAAGGAACAATAGAAGGTGTGCCCAAGTTTTATTATTTGCACAGTACCTCTAATTTCAATAGTTACATCCATAACTGCAGATAATTTGGTGATAATATTTCCATTGTATTATTAACTAGATAGTTTGTGTTTGAGCAAATAAATTTAGTGTAATGATTGTAATAGAGATAGATCACAGAATGGTTATTGTTTTATGAGTAACAATAGTCTCTCAAGGCTATCACAGCCAAACAAAGCAACTAAATGGATTCAGACCTCGCATGTAGGACCAATGGATCCCAACAATCTCCAGTTCAAATTTGTGCCAGTGGGTCATTAGAGCTATTTATAATCTAACATCGCTTGCCAATATAAAACGCTACGGCCACAAATGTCTTTTTAACGAATAATTGGCTTCCCTTGGCAAAGTTTGGCCAACATCATAGTGGAGCCTAATCGACCATAAACATTCTTGTTGTTAATTTGTTTTACAGAAGGGCCTTCCATAAGCATTCTTGTTATTGATTTGCTTTTATAGAAGGGCCTTCCATAAACATTATTGTTGTTGATTTGCTTTTACAGAAGGGCCTTCCATAAACATTCTTGTTGTTGATTTGCTTTTACAGAAGGGCCTTCCATTAACATTCTTGTTGTTGATTGCCTTTACAGAATGGCCTTCCATAAACATTCTTGTTGTTGATTTACTTCTACAGAAGGGCCTTCCATAAACATTCATGTTGTTGATTTACTTTTATAAAGAATATGTTCAAATATTGCACTCATGTTTGGATGCTCCCATTTGTTTGAACTGACCGCAACAATAACGTCACGCTGCCTATGCTGAAATACGGGAGATTTAAAATATTGATGCTTCTTCACTTCTTGCTGATAAAAGAATCACTGAGGCATAACACGTTCTAAATCACAGCGTATTAGCGTATACTATAAACTATAGCCGTTATATCGTAAATTCGGGAATTTAAAATAAATCTTCTCTGAGTAAGTACATCAATCAAGGCTGATACAATTCGGAGATTTAATAATATAAATCTTGTGTGAGTAGGTACCTACTTCTTCTGGTCTTTCGATTATTTAAAGAAAAGAAACGTTTGAAATGTAATAGTATTGACTGTTTAAGAGTAATAATAAAAAACCGGTAGAGGTACAGTGATAAAAATATACCTACTACTTATTTTTATTATTCATATGATAGCCAAAGATGTAGTTGATAATATATTTTATGCTAAATAAAGCTAGTTATACCCAGTGCAAGCAAACGCGTACAATAAGTTATTTTAATTATTTTATACAACAAAACAATGTCTTGTGTGCTACTAATTAAACCATATTTAGTGGATACCAACTTTTTATGAACTTTTATTTAAAATATTGTTTTTGATGCATTTCTTGTGTTTTATTAGATGTATATATATTGGCTGTACAAGTTCTAAATAAATCAATCAAGGCTGCTGCCATACAAAATATATAATAAACAATTCCATTTATTTAATAAATTCTGAGATTCAAAAATAAATATTTTGTGTTTAGGTAAGTACTTCTTTATCGAGTGTTGTTAAACATTCTAAATTAAGTTGTGTGGTGTTTCGAATATTTAAAAAATATGTAACTTTTGAAATGTAATAGTATTGAATATTTAGCTGATATATTAGATTTGGATTTGTTATCGTTTATGAAATGCTTGACCAAATTAAATTGAAGTTAAAAGACAAAACATCATTGTTTACATATTTTCAATCTTTTGATATTTATTTTGTGAATAAAATTTTGGCATTTTATTCTGTATTTAATAACTGCTCAGACGATAGAAAAAACAATTCTTTTATATTTAAAATACATTTAAAAAACAAAAATGACGAACAGATTAATATACATTCTATTTTAATTCTGAACATATTTATAATTTACTACCATCTAATAACTATATACTATTCATAATAAAACACCTAACATTTTTTAAAATTAACTATATTTTTAAATATAATTTTTCTATTAATAATCTTAGTTTATCACTAATTTCACATATTGGTTCATGTTATTGTACTAAAAATCCAGATCTTAAAAATTATATTTGTAGTGCTTATGATCATGTTATGACATGGGATATCTCTACTGTCAAAGACAAGATTCTCATTTCTATTCTTAAGATGGGTGCTAAATTTAGGGTTTGTCCATCTTCTAATTATCATTTTAAGTCAGATATAAGAAACAATATTTTTTAAAGGGCTAAAAAAGAAACTATATATCAATCTCTCTTTGAGACATATTTCAGTCATATAATTGCTGTCATATCTAAATCTTGGACATGGTGTTTTTAAACCCTAATCGGGCTGTTCTTTCACAAATAAATCCCCAGATCCAGTCGACCATGCATTTTAGGACATCTAGCCTGTGGAGTTTTGCGATGAGAGCTTTTCTCCACCGTGTCGTAGGCCCTGGCAAAGTCGAACAGGGTAATCACTGTTCTGTTTCCAGGTTTCATTTTGTTCCATCCACCCATCGTGATTTGTGCTGGCAATATGGTACCTCTTCCAGATCTGAAACCAGCCAGTGGAATCCGCCAGTACAGTCGGTTTTTGATAAGTCTTTCTGTGATTTTTGCGAGATGGCTGGTAAGACTAATATGTTTGAATGATTTAATGTGGGTGGTTGGCTTTCCAGCTTTGGGATTAGGGACAATGATTGCACTTCTCCCGTTTTTGGGTGTTTTTTTGGTTTTTGAAATGCTGTTTATGATCCTTAACAATGCACTTTCCATTTGGCCTTGGTTTTGAAGGAATTCAGTTGGTATCTGGTCTGGGACTTCTGCTTTGGCTTTGGGAATACTAGTGAGCATATTGTGACGTTCTGTCATTGAGAAGTCACAGCACATGCCTCTTCGTTCCCCGAGGCAGTTTCTGCCTTTCTTTTTCCTCCGTTTGTCGGCTTCCTGTTTGATATGGATGTCCAGGTCTGGTATTCTAGCAAGTCTGCTGACGTTGTATATTCATCTATGAAGCCATTTGCTTTTTTTCATATCTGATATGGCTTCATTCGTTATGTTGTTGTTGGTGACATAAAGGGGGGTGCCAGATGCTGGTTTGGTGGCCCGGCCGTCCAGAGTTTCTTGGTGTCGGTTCTGTCTGAGAGCTGGTTTTCAACAAAATTTTTCCAGCAGCTTTCTTTGGCTTTCCTGATTGTTTGTCGGGCACCTTTCAGCTGCTGCGATCCACTCTGTTTTTTTGGTTGTCAGCTTGAGCAGCTCGGTGGGCTATTTTCCTTTCTTTTACAGCTTTCCCCACCTCATCCGACCGCCAGGGTCTTTTGGTTTTTGCTTTCACCTCTGGGGATATTTTTCTCTGCTGCTTCCATAATGATGTCACAGAATAGATTATTCATTTTGCAAATACTCCCACTGAGATTGAGCCTGGAAAATTCTAATTCAGTTGCTGTAGTATATTCTTCCCAATTTGCTTTCTTCTTAGCCCATTAATCGTAGGTCTACTTATTTGAAATATTGACCTGTTTATTTGGATGTGGATCGGTAGGTGGTCACTGCCCAAGTCTTATCCACAATATTCCACTCAATATATTGGACAATGTTGTCCGATGCAATGGCGACGTCTGGGGCAGATTTGCTTCCGGTTCCCTTGTGGAGTTGAGTAGATTCACCGTTGTTTACAACCTGGTATTTGCTTCCTTCTAGCCATTCTTCATAGCGTGTAGGTACCTACCGATGTCCTCAGAATCTTCGAGGTTTTCGTTCCACATTGAATGGTGGGCATTCAGGTCAGTTTTCTTTGTATGGAAGCTTCCTTGCATCGACATTATTCACCCGTTCGTTATTCCTGCTCGTGCTAATAGGTGGTATATAGTTGTTATGCAGGTCGATGCTGTGTTGTGATCTTTTGGGGAGGATAGTCATTATCGTGGAGAGGCAGTATGGATAATCTCTTAGTACTTTATGCCGTTCCTAATGTATATGACAACATCGTCACCTTTTATAGGTTCGCCAGTCACTCTTCCTGTTGTTCTTTTCGTAACTAACGGTTCATCAAATCCTCGGAGCTTATTATATATTTGTCCTTTGGCATCTGCACTTCCTGAGGCATGACGACATCCGTCTTGTTGGCGTAGATCCACTTCGATAGTTCAGCATGTTTCGTATTATATTCCATAGGAGTACATATGTTCAGTGATCCAGGGTTAGTTTCATGTTAGTACTGTCGAAGGCTTTACTGACATTATAAATTATGTTGTTTCTCATTTTAATGTTTGCTGCAGCAAAGATTTATTCTATATATCTTACTGAATCGCTTTGTTTTGAAAGCAAATATCGACTCTCTCTCCACAGGCATTGCCACTCAATGAAGTTATATGAATAGTTAGAAAGAATCAAATTTCAAACGTTTGCTACTTATCTATCATTTTTTGGTTGCTTCTTTGCGGTCATTTGGTTGGATTAATGGATTTTCTTCTACAATTAGTTTAATCTTATTAATTCTATCGAAACAGAACAATATTGTCTAAAGTGTTTTCCTTCCAAGAGTGTGGGGAATTTATATTTTCATCGGTAGCATTAAATCATTTTTATCGAATAGTGATTTTTTATGGCTAGTTTGAGATCTGAAATCCTTAGAGATTCAGTATCTCTGCTACTTTTCAAATAGTATAAACTTGAGTTTGACAATTTCCACCTGATTATTATCTGGAATTGGCCTAGATTTCTTGGGATGATCTATCTTCTATCAGCATTAATTTACTCTTGCTCTATTCAAGTTTACAGCAAATGTAAACAATATTCTTGCAAGACCCCATACCTAATAATCCGAACATTTAGGTCCACAGCTGACTAACAGATTTTAAAACCAACAGCGATATTTCCAGGGATATATGTTGAGCAGGTCCCTGGATATTTCCCCCAATAAAAAACCAAAAAGCCGATTTATGCAATTAAAAAACAAAATTTCTATTTCATGAAAATTATCACAATAAAACGGATACATAATGAGTAGAAGGCAACCCAAAAGGTCTGCTCTGAAAAGAATGTGCGATTAAAACAAAGAATCTAGAAAATGGAGGCATGATAAAAACAACGGACTGTTTCTTGACAGTTAAGCTCATTATCTTCTGGGACAAAATATGCGCTATCTAAACAACCGAAAGTACAGTCTCAGCTCTGTGCATTTTGCCCAGAACGTACAGCCATATTGATTATTTATCCAAGGAAATCGGCCTGGTAGACCTGACGATAGAAAAGTTGATCAATGCTGATGGCCGATGGCTATTTCTATGTTCAGCATGGACTTTTCTATGGCGCCAGTCTGTCAACAAACACGAACAAATCTGAATTACATGATGTGGGGGGGCAGGGAGCAGGAGGCGAGGGGGGTGGCTAAGAGTGTGACAATGGGTAAGAGAATAACATAGAAATGAT